>JAJOOH010003031.1:0-45369 GCA_029582605.1 Solanum gracilifrons
AAGAAGAGGATGAGGAGAAGGAAGAGGAGGAGGAGGAGGAGGAGGAGGAAGAGGAGGAGGAGGAGGAGGAGGAGGAGGAGGAGGAAGAGGAGGAAGAGGAGGAAGGAGAAGGAGATGGAGAAGGAGAAGGAGAAGGAGAAGGAATGGTTGAGTGAAAAAGGGATGGTTGAGATCATAGTTACGAAGTGATTAAAAAGCCTTCTTTGAAAGAATGTGACATGAAAAGAAAAAAAGGAGGAAAAAAAGAGAAAAACAAAAAAAAGTTTTTTGAGAAAAAAAAAACATTGATGCATTCTTTAGATGATGAGAATTACTAGTGAAATAATTATTGAAGAGAGAGCTAAATATGAAGAGAATAAAATAATGGGTGATAAAGTCTTAAAGTACAATGTGCTTTAGGAAGTGTAAGTCACTACTATATAGCTTTCCTACCTGTCCTTTAACCTACATTACAACCTGTTAAAATCCTATTTGATTCTAATCAAGCATGCTTATTTAGTGGAGATATACATAAAGAGCAATTCTATGGTTCTTTGTGCTTACATGTGAATTTTCTTTATGAGTGTGAGAGTGTTCTTTGATGCTAAGTCCTTAATTTATATTCAATATTTTTATTTGAGTGTCTGGACTATTTCTTCTTGTGAGGGTACTTGTTTCATGATAGATAGGTGATTTTATTAGCTTTCTTTAATGAGAGTAAGTGAGAAAACTTAAATTTGATGAGTTCAGAGTCCTTCCCTGAGGTTAGGAGGTTAGATGTTTGTTGTTTATTTTTATATCGGGCATAATGAGTGAGAAGTGTACTTTATGTTTTGAAATTTGTAGATGGCCTAATTGTCTGTATCAACTAAAGTGGTGGTGTTCCTAATTTAATATTTTGAGATGAGCTTTAATGCTTGCTCGAGGAACAACAAAAGTTTTCGTGTGGGATGTTGATGTGCGGCCAAAATATATTTTTTTAATCATTATTTGCACCACATTTATTATTTGTATTTGTTCTTTTTTAGCATGAAATTTTAGATTGTGCTAAATAGTATATTTCATTTGTAGGATTAAATTGGTGTGAAGATGAAGAAGTTTGGAGCTTAAACAAATTAAAGATGGAAGATTATAAAAGAAAATCAAGCAGACAGCTTAATAGATTAAATTGAATATAATAATATATAATATATATGAATTGCTGTTGAAGGATGAAGTGGAAGTGCCACATGACTTTTGCCACATGGCAATTAATAAAGGCAAACACATTCCTTTCAGTTATGGGTTCTTTATTTTTTTTTGGACTCAAGTGTTTTATTTAGGATTTCCTACATTAATAATTAGTCCATAAGAATATTTATTAGGAGATACGAAAATACGTGCATGGAGATACTTTGTAAGGAAAAGTAGTCAAAAATTTTTAGGGCTCTTTTCTTGTTTTTCTTTTCTTACGCATTAGTAGCTAAAGACTTTTTAACTAGGGTTGTGGCTGCAAGATGATTGTATTTTATTGACTTTGATGGATTGAAATTGGTTATCGCATAAATTGCTCTTTTGTTCTTATTTTAGTATTTTGTGATTGACCACCATTGAAATAAACTCATTGTCCAAATTGAAGGAATAAGAGGATAGAACATGGGACAAAAGGAGCATGGTCTTCTCTAGAAATTAGGGTTGATTTGTATCAAGGATAGAGATATACCTAGGGACGTTGCTTGGTTACTAAACAAGATGAAAACTTAATGCTCTGCAATTGGTTTAGTTTATCCCCGCTCAACGATGTAGTTAGACTGTCAATTGCAGTAGGCGATTAGAGGTCGGGAAACCATGATCATAAATTCAGCTAAGTAAATCAGTGATTTGATAACTAATTGAAGTCCATAAAAGAAGAAACTATGCATGAACTCTTGGTAAGTTGCAGCCCAGGAATTTCTCCAATCGTAGTAAGGAAATCTTAGTATTTAATTCTTGGATTCTTTTATTTATCAATAAAATTCCTTTGACACTCTTAAATAAACTAGTTTCACGGCACGTGTGTTGCATGTGTGTATCGTATATATAGTATACGATGTTGTAAAATAGAATTTATATTGCTAAATTAATATTTTTAGTAAATAATTATATTTGAAAGAACATAGGACAAATGCTTTTAAAGAATTAATACAGATTGTCATAGAGTTACTTGTAGTTTGAGTTTAAAATGACTAGATATTATTGAAACATTTCAAAATACATTTAAAGTTAAATATGGGGAGAAAGTGACATTTTTTTAGAAGTATTATTTTTAGTTCACTCAATTTTGTAAACAAATCTAACCAACAAATAAAAAAAAATTAATAAAAAATGTCACCAATAGCCTTTGCTCTTGAGGTTATGAACATAAATGATGGACACCATTTATGTACAATTATTCTCTTAAATATTCATACTTGAAATTTAGTATGTGCATGACACTAATAAGGATTACTATAAATATTTTGATATTTTATCTTTATGCGTAATCTATGTTTTACAAAATATATGTACTCTATTAATATTTGTGTAAGATTATCCTAGAGAGGTAATTTTACAAAAAAAAGTACTTTGTTGTTATAACGAATGATGGTTAAATAGAGGTTATATATATATATATATGAACAGCATCACCTTTGTTGAAAAATATTTCATTTGTTCAAGTGTCTACCTTTTCTTTGTAGAATTGTAGTCTTATCCTTTTTTCTGCCGCATACCATATGATATAGTTGTTGTCTTATGAAAGTATCTAGTATCTTATAGAAGTTTTATCGTGATATAAAGTATTTAAATTTTTGATACAAGATTATTTTAAGATCAATCACTATTTTCTTATCTATTTTTATATAGCTAGCAAAGAGTGTATCTTGTGCTATAACATTTTCTCAAATTAAAATGAACACAAAATAACAGGTAATTCGTACTTACAAAATTTCATACTTAATATAAGTATAAAAAGTAAAAAACTATGAAACAATACATAGCCAATGAAGAAGGAAGACGAAAATCTTTGTTCATGCTATATTCACTATAGTGTTCCATTTGATTAAAATATCTTGCCATCAACACTTTACTTTATCCGTTAATTTTACTTACATATCTATTAAAACATAGTTATTATCATGACTATTATCATACTGTAAGTAAAAGTGAAAATCTAGTTTTTGAAATAGTGGATTTAACACCAAAATTAATAATTCAATGGACTACGTTGATGCCTGTTTTAGTAAAGTTAGAAAGAAACTCCTTCGTTTGAGGGTAAAAGAATAAAAATGAAATAACAAAGAAGAAATATCTTACCCAAATCATGTGACCGTTTTCATATTTGTTTATTATTATTGACTTTCCCCCAACATTCTGTCACTGTTAACTCATGAAAATTGTAAGAAAAAATACAAGTGTGAATTGATGAATGATTTGCTATAATTTGTTCACCAACTTTTTCTTATGTGGTACCTCGAATTTCATTGAATTTTGAACTTGATCAACTGTTGCAAATAACCCTTGAGATTTTTAAGAAGAAGAAGAGTATAAAACTTTAAAAAATATCGTAGTTTAAAACTGAGAGGAAACCTCTATATTTATAACTAACAAATAGTAGTATGAATAGGTGCTAATTGTGTCTTATCAGAAAAGTTACAACCTTTCGAAAAACTCATTGCTCATGGGAAAAGTCACAATCTTGTTAAAAAGCCACCACTCATCGAAAAAGGCCCAACATTTTAGAAAAGTCACAACCCTTTGGAAAAATCACAACCCTTCAAAAATATCGCAACTTATCGAAAATGTCACAACCGGTCAAAAAAATAACAACCCTTTGGAAAAGGCACAACTCTTTGAAAAATTACAACCCTTTAATATGAAAAGGTATCTACTTTTAATATAATTAAATTAATAAATATAATTAATTGAGTATTTTTAATTGGGGTATTATAGTAATTCAACATTCATGTTTGGGATTTCATGCTTTTAAGGTAGTATTGATAATTAGACTAGTATAATTTAGTAAAATAATTAATCGATAAATCCTTTGATTTTGAAAATTCGACTCCTTTAAGGCCACTATATTACTTGTGCGATTGTGTACAATTGCATGTGCAATTGGACTCAACATAGACTACATCGGGTTCACCCAATGACGTCGGTGCATTACCCAGTAGGTGATGATCATTGCCGAAATAGATAGTAAGTACCTAAAGTTGAGCCCCCATTGGGCAAACTTGTTGGAGCTTCGCTTACTGTACTCGGTGTATCGCTAAGTTGCCTTTATCATCGCTAATTTTACACAATATCTGCACATGTTGACACCCATGTTATTGAGAACAACTAACACTTGGGTTGTCTCCCAAGAAGCACCTAATTAAAGTCGCGGCATGATGTGGATATGTTATTCAAACATCATAGAAATACACCACTTGAACAACCCGCACATCTTGACCTTCTCTAAAGTATACCTTCAACCTCTGTCCATTGACTTTGAATCTCACTCCCTTTGCATCTTCAATTTTCAAGGGTTCCATTGCCATACACTCATGTGATAGTGTGCATACCAGTCCACTTAGATTTGAGCTTTCCAAGAAAGAGTTTCAATCTTGAAGTTCAAAGTACAACTAAGTCCCCACACAAAACTCACGAGGTAGTATCTTAGAATCATGCCACAGTTTAACCTTCTCCTTATATAAGGCGGAGCTTTCGTAGGCTTGCAAACAAAATTCATCCAACTCAAGGATTTGGTATACATGATCTTTGTAGGCTACATCCCAATTCAAATTTATCTTTTTCATTGCCCATAAAGCTTTCTGTTCTAACTTAAATAGAAGATGACAAACTTTCCCAAATACTAACTTGTAGGGAGACATACTGATAAACGCTCAACTACACCTCAACCAATATTAGGTGTAGGCGATCGTAATCTAGTATAAAACACAAAAAATGAGTTGGGCCGGGCTGAACCCACAGGGACCGGTACAAGTTCGAATTCAATTATGAAGTTATAAAAGTGCTCTAATCGGTTATAGGAATAGAAATTATCGAATTCAATTAAGTAAGTATAAAGGGTGACACGAATGTCACATCAGGGGATTTTTGTGTCAATTAAAAACTAAAGTAATTATGAAAATGATGGGAGTAATCAAGTGATTAAGGGGTACTTGGGGATGTGACCGATTGATTGTCAATTTCACTAAATGGGTGATCATAAATTATTAAAGTTTGCTAAATCTTAATAGGTAAGCAAGACTTTAGATGCAATAGCTTTATTGCGAACAACTATTACGATTCGAGCAAGTTCTCTCAAACCTCGACAAGCTTAACACTATAAACAGCCCAAATCCTCACTTTATCTACTCTCTCGAGCTAGATAGGTAGAATCGAGTTTAGAATTCACTCTCTCGAGTTGAACCCGCAACAACCCAATCACTACAAACACTGATTTATAACCTTGACTTAACACATCTTTCTCAAGCAAGCATAAATTACTGAATTAGAATTGCAATCTTCACTACAATTCATAAATTGAACCTCAGCTATAAATCAAACCCACTTCAAAACAACAATAAAATAAATAATCCCTAACACCCATAAGCTAATTTAGACAATCAACCACATAATCACACCCCCAAAAATGGGGGTTTTGGCCACACATCATAAAAATTAAGAAATAAATACCGATTACATTCTCCATAAATGGGTATTAATATCCAAATCCTTACAATGATTCAATGTAGCTTCAATTCCATAACACAATTCAAAACTACTCGAAAAACACTTCAAAAATAAGCAAGAACAATATTTTCGTTCGAACTGTCAGTTTTACAATGATTGAATGCTCTGATCTTTTCTAAACAATCTATTTATACTTTCACAGAACTTGACCTCTAGGTCATTCCACGGTATAAGTCGAGTGTCGCCGAGCAAGTCGGCGACACGCCAAACGCTCATTTTCATTGCCTTTTGATCTTGCATTATCACCATTTAAATTCTATAAACTTGGGTGACGAGGTCGGGATCGCCGACCCGATCAGCGATGTACCATTTGTCCTTGATAATCGTCCTTTTGCTTGTGTCTTCACTAACCATTCTGTAATATTAGGCGATTTGAGCCTCCTTCACCAAACCATTCGGCAGGTCGCCGAAAGCTATGTTACCTCGCCCTATTTATTTTCTTCAAGGGTTGGTAACCTGTGACTTTAGGCGAGTGAAGGGACTACTCGATGAGTCACCGAGTGTCTTCGGCAGTCTTCAACTTTACTTTTCTTCTTTCTTTTGTCCATTAATGTCCTTGCCTTGCTCTTTTGCCTTTTTATTTGCACATTAGCATTTAAACATCAATTTAGAGCGCAAAATAGGCATCGAGGATAATAAAACTATGAATAATAAGCCTTAAATGAGTCAAAATCTCAGACTCATCAATACCCCCAACTTAAGCTTTTACTTGTCCTCAAGTAAAACTCAAGATCAATCAGTTCAACAAGGATGTCTACAAGCAGTGCTACTCAAGACTCAATACAAATGCACACAAGAGGTTCAAATATCGCATGCAACGTTCAATTTTGCACCCTAAGTTTAAAATTGTGATTAACCATTATCAAATAGATTCAAGCTCACAATGCTTGCCTCAATGCAAGTTCAAACTCAACAAAAGGATTTTAAATGCCCTCACACCAAGAATGATTCCAAGCTCACACAAGATTTCTCAGTAATTCAGAACTCATAATCAAGTACAACTCACACTCCCAAAGATGAACACATGCATGATTCTACCCATAGGCTTGCCCTTATTTTCCAATCAACAGTTTCTTCCAAAGAAAAGGGTAGGCTCAAAAAGTGTCAAGCAAGGTTCACACTTCTGAGAATGTGGCAAAAAAGAGGTATACTAACAATTTAGGTTCACTCTTAACAAATAGTACCTAAGATCATTTCAATCGCTTGTTTCAATCAATCAATTGGACTAACGGGTCAAGTTCTAGACGTCATCAAACACAATGTTCAAAACAACCTCACTACACATTGCATTCGATGCAATTATCAAACAAGACTCAACAATCAAGGTAGCGTGCAATGATCATAACAAGAGATCGACTCGATCCACCGGCTAGTCACAATGAGATGCTAGGAGTTCACATATGACCTATGTAACTCAACGTGCCTCATCATAGCCACACAATCATATTGTTCAATTGAAAGCACTATCCAAGTCATCAGTATTGATCAAAAACGACACTCAAATTTTCAAGAGAACAACCTCATTGAAACAAATCCAGAGGTGGTAGGAAGAACAAGTCTCCACCCCACCAAAAACATCCGACATTGTCCTCAATGTAAAAAGAAAAAGAACAAGAAATAAAGACAGAGACACAATAGCACTGAATGAAAAGACTAGGGACAAGAGGATTCTTCACTATGTGGCCAGTCAGTGAGAATCTGTAGAGAGCGCTGAACCATTCGACGCACCACCTAATAGTTCAAAGTTTGCCAAAATATCTAGAACACTGGCTCTTAAGTTGGGACTAAAAGGTGAGAGAAATCGAGATTACCGAGTAGCATTGGCACACCGCCAATTATACTGAACTCGTTGCCAGATTTTCATGAACACAAGCCCTTTAGGATTGGTTAAAGGGCGTTGGAAGTCTGGCTCGCCGAGCATCATCGGTGCATCGCCAAGTAGCTGATCTGCTTCGCTAAATATTCTAGAACTATAGTCCTCCCTTTATGCATACAAGGCAAGCCAAATCGCGATGTTGTTTCACTCGGTGACTCACCGAAATGGCCCATGCCTTCGAGAACACACCCATACCTGCACATTCAACACACATTATTCAAAAAATAACTAAAGCTTGGTTTGCCTCCCAAGAAGCACCGTATTTAACATCGAGGCACGACGTTGAAATGCACTCAAGCATCTTTCAAATACATCACATCAACTAATGATATCTCATGGTGTAACACCCCGTAAGCTAGAAAGACCAGATTGCAGAAAAATCAGAAATTGCAGGTGCCACCAACGGTGGCACCTACGGATCGTAGGGTGACCCACGGATTGTAAGTGGGGTCCGTGGTTGGCCACGTGCAGCTCCCTTCCCAGAACCCCAAAATTTTCAGCCAAGTCTTGATCCACGCCAGGACCTACGGACCATAGATGGGACCACAGTCAGTGGACCAGGTCCGTGGTTCAGACTCCCCAGAACCCAAGGAAAATTCAGCTAAGTCTAGAACCACGCCAGGACCTACGGACCATAGGTAGGACCACAGTCCATGGTTCAGACTCCATAGATCCCAGCGTCTGAAGCCAGTCAATGAAAGACCAAAACAGACCGTAGGTGGGACTACAGTCCATGGACCAGGTTCGTCGGTTGTCCCTGATAGCTTTTAAGTCAGGGTTGTTTTGGTCTTTTCCCTATGAGTTGGACACCTAAACTATGTCATTTATCCCCTAAACTACGTTGTTTTAGTCAGTTCTAGCCTAGTAGCTTAATTAGAACTTACCCTAGTCAACTCATTCTCTAAAATTCATCCAGGTTGAACAAAAAAAAGGAGAAAGAGTCGACCAAGCCCTCTACAAGAACGCAACAAGCTTTCTTCAGTGCCAACCCCAAAATAAAAGGATTTCTCCTTGAATTTCGTCACCAGGTATGTGGGATTTCACTAGTGGGTTCCTTTCACCCATTAGGTCCCTTGAATTCAGTCATATTCTTGATTCTCTATATCATGTTTAGACCTGGGGTTTCTAAAATTACAAATTATTGTTGTGATTCTGCTATTAGACTAATCCAAATCAGGTTATCATGTTTTTGAGGAATTGTTGTTTAGCTTCTTTCATGAAACTCAAAACACTAATTGTGTAGATTTGTTTTGTTCAAGAATTACACTTTCTAGGTCGGTTTATTCAGTTATACATGCCCCAGTTAAGAATGTTTCATTAGTATATTAATGTTGCATTTTCAGTTATCATGTCAGTATTTTGAGCTATTCAGTATTACAGAAATCCAGTTATAGTGTGTTACTTACATAATCAGTTGAGAATAGTCTTAATACCGAGTGGACTAAGGGTCAGTCACCCTCATAGTCCCAGAACTACGTGCCCCAATAGGATAAGTTCCCTCTGTGGGCAACATATTTAGTGATCACACGATTCATACCGTTATACCCTTGGTAAGGTATATTAGGTCCTCTCGATGGAGCGATACATCGGACTCCATGGATAGCTCTCGTGGTTTTATGTCAGTTAAAAGTAGCACCCACAGTCAGATTCTAGTGCATTGACCAAGTTATCAGTTACAGTTCAATATTCAGTCTCAACATGTCATGTACTTGGTCATTGCATTCGGTTAGTTCAGTATTTAGTATATTTCAGTATATACTTCATGTTCAGATTATATCATTGCTCGTATTGCTTTGTTCAGTTATGTATATGTTATTCAGCTTATCCTACCCTGCAAGCTCAATACCTTTCAAGTACTTACGCATACCCTGTGTTACATCTTATCGTGATATAGGTTCAGGTCCTCAACATTCAGATCACACATAGATTGATTCCCGATCTCCAGTTCAGTAGCATTAGTGGTGAGTCCTAATTCATAAAGGACGATTGACGTGCTATCTTTCTATTTTCAATCTTTTAGTTTTAGTTTTCCTAAAAGTTAGATGGGGGCATGTCCCAGTAGCTCAATTCAGTTAGAGGCTTTTATTCAGACATAGTTGGATTCAGTTTTAGTTGAGTTTGATCTTTTAATTGTCATTTAACACAGTTTTATATATTTAGATTTAGAATGAGTATTCCCCATCATTTCCCTTTTATTTTATGTTTTAAGCTTCCACATAGAATTACCTTATTTCAGTTATCTTAGTATGTTTATGATATGTCAGCAGGGTTACCTTGGGGTCACTCGTGATCCTAAATCCCGTGTCCACGTCCTGGGGGTAGCCTCGGGGAGTGAAAAACTTAGTATCAGAGAACTAGGTTCAAGAGTCCTATGATGTCTGAAAAACTGCACTAAGAAGAGTCCCTTTCATGAGTGTGATACGTGCCACACCAATGAGGGGAGGCTACGAAGTATTTTAGGAAAAAATTCACTTTCTTGATATTCATATTGTGCATTGGTATGATGTCCTTTCTAATCCATTGTTATGCGTTTTCAGATCATGCCTCCTCGTAAAGCTTACGGAAGTAATGCTAATGCCCACAATACTAACGTAGTTCCTTCAGTCCCAGATCATGAGGTTTCGAATGTAGAGTTTTGCAACACCATTTAACTTTTGTCCCGGAGTGTAGCTAATTAGAACAATCAGCAGGTTCTAGTACTTGCAAATGCTAGTGGTGGATCAATTACAACTAGTGTCCGTAATTTTGTTAAGATGAACCCACATGCATCTCTAGGGTCGCATGTTGGTGAGGATCCCCAAAAATTCATTGATGAGGTCATACAATCTTTGTAGTGATGGAGGTGACATGAAATGATAGGGTAGAGTTGGCATCCTTCCAGCTTAAAGATGTGGCTCACATATGGTTTACACAGTAGAAAGACAACAAGGGTGAGAATGCAGCTCCTGTAACATGGGAATGTTTTACCGGGGCTTTTCTGGACAGGTTCTTCCTGAGAGGCTAAAGCTCAGGAGTTCATGAAATTGAGGCAAGGTTCCATGACAGTCTAGGAGTATGGACTTAAGTTCACCCAGCTCTCTAGGTATGCTCCACACGTGGTTGCCGATTCCAGGGCTCAAATGAGTATGTTTTTATTGGGGTATCAGACTTGGTGAAAACAGAGTGCAGGAATGCTATGTTGCTGGAAAATACGAACATATTTAGGCTCATCACTCATGCTCAGCAGGTTGAGTGAGATAAGCTTAGGGAATATGCTAAGGACAACAAAAAGGCTAGGACATGCAACTATGAATACTCTTAGCAGAAATCGGATGGTGGAAATCACTCAGAGTTTCAGCAGAATTCTTCAGCCCCAGCACCTTTATCAGCTAGTGGTCTATCCTCCAGGTTTCGACAAGATCAGAAAGGTAGGGCATCAGAATCTAAGTCTCAGGGGAGTGTTTCAGTTACTAGAACATACCCAACTTGTCCAAAGTGTGGTAAGAACAATCCGGGCGAGTGTCTTGGAGAAAAGGATAGATGTATTGGGTGTGGTCAGACTGGTCATAGATTGAGGGATTGCCCTTCTTCTAAATAGGGACATGGAGGTAATAATGGTAGGTCTTAGTCTACAATGTCAGCAGCACTAGCAGGTCACCTGAATCAGCAGGATAACTCATCTGGTACAGGTGGCGGTCAGCGCCAGAACAGGTTGTATGGTCTCCAGGCTCGCTAGGATCAGGAAGAATCTCCTGATGTGGTTACTGGTACGTTGCAAGTCTTTCATTTAGATGTTTATGCTTTGTTAGATTCAGGGGCTACTCTTTCCTTTGTAACTCTCCATATAGGAGTAAACTTCGGTTTCAGTCCAGAAACTCTCTCAGAACCCTTCTCAATCTCTACTCCATTCGGTGACCTAGTTATAACTAGATGAGTATACAAAAATTGCCCTATCACAATCTCTTAGAAAGTCACCTCAACAGATCTTGTAGAGTTAGAAATGGTAGACTTTGATATCATTGTAGGAATGAATTGGTTGCATTCTCGTTATTCCTAAGTCGATTGTAGAACTAGGATCATTCATTTTCAGTTTACAGACGAGCCAATCTTAGAATGGAAGGGTAGTAGCTCAGTGCCTCTGGGTTGATTTATTTCTTACCTTAAGGCAGAAAGATGATCTCTAAGGGGTATCTCTATCATGTAGTTACGGTTAAGGATTCAAGCTCTGAAACCCCAACTCTTGAGTCAGTTTCAGTAGTAAATGAGTTCCCAGAAATATTTCCAGAAGATCTTTCGGAGTTTCTCTCAAAAGGGAAATCGACTTCGGAATTGATCTACTTCTAGATACCCAGTCTTCTTCTATTCCTCCTTATAGAATGGCTCCAGCTGAGCTTAAGGAATTGAAAGAGCAGTTAAAAGATCTTCAAGATAAGGGATTCATCAGACCCGGTATTTCCCATGGGGTGCACTAGTGTTGTTCGTGAAAAAGAAAGATGGTTCTCTCAGGATGTGCATTGACTATCGGCAATTGAACAAGTTCACAATCAAGAATAAGTTCCCTATCCCTAGGATTGATGACTTGTTCGACCAACTTCAGGGTGCTAGTCATTTTTCGAAGATAGACCTCAAGATCCGGTTACCATCAACTTAGAGTCAGATATAGTGACATTTCGAAAACAACCTTCAGAACTCAGTATGGTCATTTTGAACTTGTAGTTATGTCATTTGGACTAATGAATGCTCCTACAACTTTCATCGATTTGATGAACAGGGTATTCAAGCAGTATTTGGACTTGTTCATTATCATCTTTATTGATGATATCCTCATTTACTCTAGGAATGAGGAAGAACAGGTGACTCGTTTGAGGGTTGTCCTACAAACTCTCAAGGATCGCCAGTTATTCGCTAAATTTAGCAAATGTGAGTTTTGGTTACAATTTGTCGGTTTCCTTGGGCATACTGTGTCTAGCAAAAGGATCCGAGTGGATTCTATGAAAATAGAGGCAGTGAAACAATGGCTCTGACCTAACTCTCCTATAAATATTAGATGTTTCTTGGGTTTGGCAGCTTATTACGGAAAGTTCATGGAAGGATTTTCATCCATAGCTTCTCCACTGACTAAGTTGGCTTAGAAAAATGTTAAGTTTTAGTGGTCAAATGATTGTGAGAAGAGCTTCCCAGAACTGAAAACTAGGTTGACTACAGCTCTTGTTTTAACTCTACTAGAGGGTTCAGATGGTTATGTGATCTATTGTGATGCGTCGAGAGTCAGCCTAGGTTATGTGTTGATGCAACAAGGTAAGGTTATAGCTTATGCTGCTAGACAACTTAAGGTGCATGAGAAGAACTATCCGACTCTTGACCTCGAGCTTGCAGCAGTGGTATTTTCCCTAAAGATTTTGGAGACATTACTTGTATGGTATTTATGTAGATGTGTTCACAGATCATAAGAGTCTTCAGTGTATGTGTTCACCCAGAAAGAGTTGAATCTTTGATAGAGGATATGGCTTGAGTTCCTCAAGGACTATGATATGAATGTGATTTACCATTTTGGTAGCAGATGCCCTTAGCAGACTATCTATGGATAGTGTCTCACATTTTGAGGAAGAAATGAAAGAACTATCGAAAGATGTTCATCGGCTTGCTCGCTTAGAAGTTTGCCTTATGAGCATATCAAATGGTGGTGTGACAGTTCAGAATGGGTCAGAATCTTCACTGGTAGCGGAGGTTAATGAAAAACAAGATAGTGATCCTATATTGTTTCAACTAAAAGGTGTAGTTCATCAGCAAAGAGTTAAGGTTTTCTCCCGGGGGAGATGGTGTTCTTTGATATCAGGGTCGTTTATGTGTTCCTAAGGTGGGTGAGTTGAGATAATAGATCCTTACAGAAGACCATAACTCCAGGTATTCTACTCATCCAGGTGCCACTAAGAAGTACCGTGATCTGCGGGAAGTCTTTTGGTGGAATGGCATGGAAAGTTATATAGCAGATTTTGTGGCTAAGTGCCCTAATTGTCAGCATGTGAAGGTAGAACATCAGAAACTAGGAGGTATGACTCAAGAGATCACCATCACTACATCGAAGTGGGGAGTGATAAACATGTACTTCATTACAGGTTTACCTCGTACTCGCAGACAGCATGACTCTATTTGGGTGATAGTTGACATAGTTACTAAGTCTGCTCACCTTTTGGTGCTTAAGACTACAGATTTGGTGGAGGACTACGTCAAGCTTTACATTAAGGAGATAGTCAGGTTGCATGGTGTTCCTTTGTCTATCATCTCAGATAGAGGTTCTTAGTTTACCTCTCATTTCTGGAAGTCATTTCAAAAAGGTCTTGCTACCCAGGTTAATCTCAGCACAACATTTCATCCCTAGACGGACGGTCAGACAGAGCATACCATTCAGACCTAGGACATGTTAAGAGTTTGTGTGATCGATTTCAAGAGTAGTTGGGATGATGACCTTCCTCTTATAGAGTTCGCCTATAATAATAGCTACCACTCCAACATCTAGATGGCCCCTTATGAGGCATTATATGGGCGTTGGTGTAGATCTCCAGTTGGCTAGTCTGAAGTAGGTGAGGCCGCCTTGAGAGGGCCAGATTCGGTTCATGATTCTTTGGAAAAAGTTCAGCTCATCATAGATAGAGTTAAGACATCCCAGAGTCACCAGAAGTATGCAGATGTAAGGGGAAGGGACTTGGACTTCCAAATAGACGATTGGGTTTTTCTTAAAGTGTCACCTATGAAGGGGGTAATGAGATTTGGCAAGAAAGGGAAGCTCAGTCCTAGATATGTAGGCCCTTACAGGATCTTGAAAAGAGTTGGTAAAGTGGCTTATGAGTTAGAGTTTCCACTAGAACTAGCAATGGTGCATCCGTTCTTTCACATTTGGTTGTTGAAGAAGTGTGTGGGGGATCCAACATCTATAGTACCATTGGAAAGTGTGGTTGTGAAGGATAGTCTCACTTATGAGGATCTGCCAGTTGAGATTCTTGATCATCAGGTTCGTAGGTTGAGAAACAAAGAAGTCGCGTCAGTTAAGGTTTTGTGGAGGAGTCAGTCCGTAGAGGGAGCTACTTCGGAAGCAGAAGCAGCCATGAAGGCCAAGTATCCTCATCTCTTTCCTTCCGTTTCCATTCCAGCTTGACGTAATAGTTCCTCTCCAGTCGTTCAGTTACTCATGTGTAAATTCAGTCTTAATATCATGTTCCTTCCACTACAACATTTTATGTCTACAACCACCCTAGAAAAGTGTGGCCTTTGATAAAAGGCCACACTTTTTGACTTTAAGTATTGCTTTTCCAGGGGTGGCCGAAAGAAGCGTAACCGTAGAGTTTACCCGACACTTTTCAAGTGCTGCCTTATCAGCTATGCTTTTAAGCGTAGCTTAAAAGGCCACGCTTTGCAGTACCTCATATAGCAACATTTCTATCTCATACAACTACACTTTCAAGTGTGGCCTTTGCTTCCTTATTGCCTACGATTTTAAAGTGTTGCCTTTTCTATCTTATGTATGCCAACACTTTGAAGTGTAGTCCTTGCCCATGTGCATACAACAATTTACAATCCTTTGGCTACACTTTTAAGTGTGGTAATATTATTTCGGCTATAAAATATTTATATGCCACAATTTCTAATTATTAAACACCAATATTATTTTACAATAAATAATCTCAAGCATTAAATTAGCTAAAAAGTAATTCAAATATATAGATTTGCAATAAACTTCAAAAGATAGTATGTCCTGTGTACATACACATACTTATAAAGCAATATTCTAAATATGTGTACACAATAGTTTAAAAAGTACTCTTACAATAGTTCAATATATTCTAGCAATGAATATATTTCACAAAATCAAATATAATGTATTCAAACTTTTACAATAGTTCTTGTAAAATGTTGTCAAGAAGAGGAAGTGTGGCAAGCTTTGAACCCTGGTAATTTGCACGGAAAAAAGTTAGTTCAGGTTTTGCCAAAAAAGATATTAAGTAAGCTGAGGCATAGCTAATAGAAAACAGAACAAAATAGGTTAAAAAAACCATTAAATAAAATTAGCTTTTACCTCACGACTGTGATAGTTTGGACCAGGAAGCAGTGTAGAATAGAACGTTATGATCCGAAGGAATTGACAATCCTGTAAGTACTCGAAAAAGGTCAAGTAAAGCACAAAATTCTTAGACACACACAATTGCAGAAACCAAAGAGGACATAATGTTGTCGTTCGAAGAAAAAACATCAAGATTTAGCCACCTAAATATATAAATTTCTTGAGTAAAATCTCTTTGCACATCTTCATTTAGGCACTCAGACTTGAGAACCTTAATAGCCACTTCCTGATTATGGAATGAACCTTTATACCTACAAATACGATAAATCGTTAGGATACCATCAGTGACTATATTGTATTCTTGATTGAAAGTTGACATTTTTACTGACAAATCACCAGTTGAGCCAGTTTCAATATCTTTTGCATTATTAGTAGGACAGTTTTGCAATATCTTAAACATAGCAATATTATTATACCATAAAAATAGGGGAAGCAGGGCAAGCGAGGTATAAATTTTATCAACTTCAGCCAACAATGGGTCAGCAATATTTGAATCAACAATGGCTCATAAATATCTGCATAAAAAGAAATCAATAGAAGCATATATACGCGATGGTTCCTGCAAAACTACAGTATAATCACTATGCTTTTAAAGAGAGCATCACCAACAATTTTGAGCATCATTTTAGTATCATACGATCTAATCAACCTGGTAATCTTCATTGTTGTTGTTTTCTGCAAGAAAACTCATAGCTTTACCCAAGCATCTCTGCCGAACTCGATAAACCAAAAGTAAAGTTTTTCTATTGCAAAATTGACCAACCAAAATTTATGCTAAACCATGGAGAAATAGACAAACCAAACGAAGTGATTTCACTGAAGATACCCTTATAAGATGACTTTGGGCATGCTAATTGCATTCGCTAGTTACTATATTATATGATGGAAATGTCATTTTGCATGTTTGAATCCACCATTCATATGAAGGCTTTGAGGTGAGGTAAAGGTAATTTAAAGCTATGATATACTACTTTCCTATAAAACATGCTAGCATGGAGATCTGATGACTATTACAGACAAAATGAAAAAGTTATATTCTATTTAAGTACATTAGTACGCATATCAAAATTAAGACTTCCCAAAGCTAAGATTGTAAGTAACACTAACAAATGGCTAAATTGTGTTTCAATAGAAGAAATATGTTGCTCTAACACTCAAACTAGCTAGCTTAACCTAACAAAACCAAACAAACTTAACTAATAGAAAAATTCAAATTATTTAAAATTGACAACATTCAGTCTATCTTTGTCCCTTTAACCTGGAATAAATGTCGCATTTCTTCCGTATTAACTTCTACACACATATATAGCCCTCTTTCTCTATAATATAGTCCATACCTATTAACTTCTACACACATATATAAACCAAATATAGACCAGAACTATTAATTTTTTGTTTTTGACAACACTAGTTCCCTCTTGTGAGAACCAACCTATGTACAAAACCAGCAATAAAAAATAGTTCAACTAAGGTGATATAATTAGTCTAATCACAAAACAGTCCTGCGACTGCAACCAAGAACCGAAAAAAATTGAAAACAATTCAGCGACTATGACCAAGAACTAAAAAAAATTTGACATCCTCTCTTAGAAAAAAGTCCAATGACTGTGACTAAGAATTGAAAAAAAACTGACATCTCCTCACACTCACACTCACACTCACAATAGAAGAAGAAGAAGAAGAAGAGGAAGGGATACCTCAGGCAAGACACCACTGTCTCCTCCTCCAATAACCAAAATTGAGGGATACCTCACGCTGCTTAGTTCTCTTTTTAATAATATTATTACAAAAAGTTACTGAAATATATATACAAGATAATCTACAAATATAATACACGAGAAGACAAAATAATTTTTCCTAAGAGTCGTTAGAAATTGAACTTGAAGTGTCCTAAGGGTTTCAGATTGTACCTTAACTTGGGGAGCAGGAGCTTCTGGATCAGACCTTTCTGGGGCATTTGGTTCTTCTATTTCTGGTGCTGCTAGTGAAGCTTGGAAACCTTCAACTTCTGGTGCAGTTGGTGCTGTTATGGTGGTCTCTTAAGCATTTGTGAAATTCTTTATTGCACTATCTTAAAAAAAACAGTTATGTGTAATCACCAATCAGTATTTTATTTTCCAAGAAATATTCAAAGAACTTTGCTTTAACCAGTAAAATGTAGACACAATAGAATATTTGTTCCTCATTTACAGTAAGCTGCACCTTTCACTCTGTATTTAATCTATACTTCCAAGTTGCATCAGCTTTAATTCTGTTCTTGTTGCTCACCCTGCAGGTATATTTTTGTAGCATGGATCATTATTCCCAAAAAATGGTAGAAGATAGTGAATGTGCAGTTGACGAAGTCAATATCTCCAAAGTTAGCATCGTACAATATTTCTTGGCTATAAAATGTGTGTATCTACAACAAACAATATTCTACAAATCAGTCATATTATTCATTCAAACTAGAGTCAGCGAATTCAAGATGACTACATTGTATGCTTACAACTTCTTACCGCTATCATCTGGAGATTTGTATATGTCTCCAAAAGAAAGAAAGAAATTATCGAGACCACTATAATAACACAATATTTCTGGCAAGTGTGCTGACGCTTGGACTACTTTCATGGGCTTAAACTTGTTGATATAGTAGCTAAGGGATGGTCCTGAGTACTTTCTAAAGCTAATAAACCACAAAGCAAAGGCAAGTGTAAAGACGGTTTTGATACACCTATATTGCACATGATGAATAATTTTATCTATATAATACTAGTAAAGTTTTAAGAATTCATACATCCATTGGTTGAGCTATACAAAATCTTCTCCTTCCTAGAACTAAGAAAGAGCAGAGATTTAATTATTCAACATACTAGTCAGGTGAGTTATAGGAATCATCGATCTATTCGGGATAGAGAAAACTGTTGTGAATCTAAAATATAAATAACAGAGGAAATGCAAATGTAAAATATATATAACATATTGTGTTGTTCTTATCTATCAGATGACTTTTCTTTAGATTTTAAATTTTATGTATTGTCGGAGCACCAACAATTGATTGTGATGCTAGAGTTTTGCTTCATCTTGCTAATATGTTGAAGAGGCACAAAGATGCTTAGAACTCTCGAGAAGTCAATGGTGTCATTCAATGGGAAGCTGATGCAGTCAAAAAATTTGTTAATGAAAACAGTAGCATCAAAACTCACGTGAAGTTAGTTTATTCGTATCTAAAAACATTGCTATTGCTGCATCTACGAAAATGGAAAATAGAACAATGAAAGAAGAACGTGGATTCAAAATTGATATAAAATACCAACCTATTATGTTGTTGTTTTCCCCTTCTATCTTAAAGGGTATTTTATTGTTACCTTTTAAAAGCCTATTTGACTTTGTTAGCAGATTCTAGCTACTGCCTAAATATAGTTGCGAATTATCCGACTAATAATGTATATTGAGCATCATGGTGGTCAGTACTAACCACAAAATAACAATCCCCTAAATTGACTAATGGGAATAACATTAGTACGTTTCTTAGCCATGTTCACCAAGTCCCTTCCAATTCTGTGAGAAAATTCAACAATGTATACAACCCCTTCCTGCAAAGAAATGATCTCTAATAAAAAACCAGCACTGCCATCAATACTAAATATGAATTAATTCACATGCATAGATACTTACAAGACCAACAAGGTTTGAGACATGAGATACTGTGGTTCCTGAAGCAGCACCCAGGTAAAGGACATGATTACCTGGTTTTTGTTACAAATTCAACATGAAAAGAAATATGGTATTCTCAAAACAAAGAAAACAACTTTAAAGCTCATGAACTGTTAGGAGACAAACCTAGAATCCAAATATCATCAACTCCTCTGAGAATTGCAACTACTAACTTAGAAAGAGAAGGATTCCACACTCTGTATTCAACCTTTTTTCCATCTTCATTCTAAGAATATAGACAAGTTTATAATCTTATACATTAAAGAAAATCTGGTATTGGGTTAGTTCTGACATGAAAAAGTTAATAAATTTATACTTTATGGATATATTAAGGATGATAATCAGTACAGAACATAATAGTAGTATACAAGATGGGAAATCTGGGCGCAGTTACAAAATCAGAATCATTATAGCTTAAAATTTCCTGTTCCATCGAGAATGAGTAAGAACAACAGCACTATGATAAAGTTAGCTAGACTTGCATTTAAATTCATTAAGACAAGTTGCATGTAATTTATATGAACAAAACCTTACTTTTAGATCCACTTAATAACCAAATTCCTAACACTAAGTTATGCAAATCCAAGAAAAACTCAACCTTGCAAGAATTTGGTACCAAGAGTCATAAAAAAACATACACACAACAATTAGAATAGTAAAAAATTTAACATGAAGATAAAAGAAAGGTTATAACCTGAACAGAGATTCTCTTTTCGTTGTAGACAGCTTCATCGGGTACCAAATTCTTAGTACAAAGATCATCTTCCTTGCCATTAGCAATGAACACGCCTCCATTGCAAAAGAGAACAAGTAAACAAGAGCTAGGCTTCAAGATTAAGACAAATGATAACCTGTTATGTTGTTGTTTCCCTTTCTTTTGACACATATTACATATGTTGGATAGCTGAATTTTCCTTATCATCATATTATTCTGAGTAAGGCATGTCTCATTCAGAACTGTCCAAGCGAATATCAAAACGTATGTGGGTAATACAACTACGAGCTAGACTCCCAAAAATCAACAAAAATGGTGTCTGCAGACACAAGAATATCAAAACCCTAAAGCTAAAATTTAGACTTTCAAATATACAATATCTTACCTGATATATAAACCCTATTCCAACAAAATATTTTCAATGTGATGAAGCTTTAAGACACCATCTTCTCAAGTGAAGAATTTTAGTGAGGCGCACTCATCTGTGAGGCGTAACCTTCAACTCTTCAACAAGAAATTGTGATATCATGTTCTTCAGCTTTTCAACGTGAAATCTGTGAGAATGTTTGACGTAAAATCGTGTTCTTTAAATTGATAGAAAGTTTTTTTGATTTGGGGAAAAAGAAAGTCTTAATGTTTTATGAATTACCTGATAAACCTTCAGCAATTCAGCGAGAAGCTCTTCAGTGATTCAGCGAGAAGTTCTTCAGTGATTTAGCGTGTTCTTCAGTGATTCAGCGAGAAAGTTTGACGGAGAGAAAAGCTCTTTAGCTCGATTTGGGGTACTCAACGTGTTCTTCAGTTCTAATTTGGAGGAAAAGTAAATTTTAATGTTTTATGAAATATATTTTTTGCTTAATAAAAATGGGAAGGAGAGTTAAAAATGTTGGAGAGAATATAATATTTTAGTGAAAACTTTAAGGCAATATATGTAATGTGTTGGTTTTACAATTATAAAAATAGAACTTTAAAAGTGTGGCCATATATATAAATAGTTGTTGCCAATTATATCATACTTTAACAACGCTTATAAAGTGTAGCTTATACCATTAAAGAGTACACTTTACAAGTGTTGCCAATATTATCGAAGCTAAAAGTTAAAAACATGGGCTACGCTTTAAAAGTGTCCTCAAAACTATTTTAGGCAACACTTTACAAACGTTGTCAAGATTTAGTGTGGCCGTAGGCCTAAAATGTTGTAGTGTTCAGCTATACTTGCATTTTCAGCGTATTTTTATGTTTTTGGAACTTAGATCAGTCAGATTTCAGTTTCCGGTATTTAGTGGTAGGGTTTGTAGCTCTTTCCCTGCATGTTCAGCTAGTTTTATCTTCATTCAAGGACGAATGTTTCCAAGGGGGAGATAATTTAACACCTCATACGCCAGAAAGACGAGATTGCAGAAAAAACCAAAAGTTGCAGGTGCCACCAACGACGCCACCTACGAACCGTAGGGTGACCCACGAACCATAGGTCGGGTCCTTTGTTGGCCGCCTGCTGATGCTTATCGTGACCAATGACTCTAACCTACGGTATGAGTGTCTACGATCGTCGATAGTATAGTAACCCAACTAAAGGTTGGAGTCGTGTCCCAAGGGAGTGGTTTTGAGAATTGATAGAAAAATAAAATTAAGCTCTAACTAGTCGTAGCTAAAGAAATTAACGATTAAAAATATAGTAAATTAAAGGGGGTGACACGAAAATGTCAACTATCAATTGGGGGTTTTGTCACAAGTAGTAAAAATAGCAAAAATTAACAAGAAAATCAAGTATGGAGAAATGTTCTTTGGGTGTGACCGCAATGCAAGTTGAGATAAATCATTGGGTACATGCTTTCAATAAGAAATTTGCAAGATAATAGTGACTAGGGAAAGATTTAGATGGAAACAAGTTCCCTCTCGGGCAACTTACCACGTTTGAAATAGGTTCCTCTCGAACACCCATTTGCCGCATGAAGACCAGCCTACGCCTTACCCCACTCATTCTCTCAAGATGAGTGTTAGGATATGGGACTAGGGCCCATTCTCTCGGGCTGAACCTCGTGTCGACCCACTCCTTAGGCCATCACTCTAGTGGTCTTGGTATCGCGACCTCCCTCTCGGGCAAGCCGAAAACACATGGGTGATTTTGTATTCGCAACTACAAACCCATTAAATTAAACCACAACCACTAGGTGAAATCACCATTAAAATACATCTACCCTATCAGGAAGTAAGACCCCACAACAATATCAACACATATTTACTAAATCACACCCCAAGAATAGGGGTTTTTAGCCACACATCAAGAAATAACAAAATACAGCTAAAATGATACTAAATTCAAATGGGTATAAGAAACTAAAACTTTGATTTAAGCAAAAGAAGAAGAATGGAGAAGACCCACTTCCAACTTGGGGAAGAAGAAACCCTTCTCTCTTCAAGTCTCCCACAAAACCCTTTCCAAACTTGAGAGAACATATCTAAAAACGTACTATTCTATTCTGAAAAAATAATAATAATGGTTCGAAACTTCTAAAATTAATAAAGAGTTTAGTATTTATAGCCATAAGAGATTAGTGCAGGTGGATAGTTCGGCGAAGTTAGTCGAGTCCGTCGAATGACTCAGTGACTCGCCCTTCTTCTGTCTCATCACTGTTGAGTGCTTGCCTACAACATCTTCACATTCTGGACCATTGGGCGGTATAGTATTGCTTCGCGGAACTATTCGGCGAAGTGCCAACTGCTTCTTTCATCGCCTTTATGATCGTCTTCCTTCAGGGCTTTGCATACTGGAACAAAGGGTGGAGTCTGTCCTTTCGGCGAATCGCCAAGTGTGTTTGGCGATGCTCAGGCTTCAACTTCTTCGTTCTTTTCAGCCTTTTTGTTTCTTTTTGCGCTTAAGTGTCCATGCTTCCACTAAAACTTCAAATACCTGAAACTTAAAAGTTTTCATCAGATATTGAGACAAAATAAGCATTTGAGGACACTATTTCTATCAAAATAAATCCCTAAAAGAGTCCAATTTGTGGAATCATCACATGCAACTCCCTTCCCAAAACTCCAAATTTTTCCAGCAAAGTCCTGACCCCCGACATGATCTACAGACCGCAAGTGGGACCACGGTCTGTGGACTAGGTCTGTGGTTCAGACTCCCCTAAACCCCAGGAAAATCCAGCTAAGTCCAGACCCACGCAAGGACCTACAGACAGTAGGTAGGATCACAGTCTGTGGTTCAGACTCCCCAAATCCCAGCCTCTGAAGCCAGTCGATGACTGACCAAGACGAACCATAGGTAGGACCACGGTCCATGGACTAGGTTTGTCGGTTTACCCCGACAACTTTTAAGTCAGGGTTATTTTGGTCCTTTCCTTATGCGTTGGACACCTAAACTACGTCGTCTAACCACTAAACTATGTTGTTTTAGTTAGTTCTAGCCTAGTAACTTAATTAGAACTTACCCTAGTCAACTCATTCTCAAAAATTCATCCAAGTTGAATGAAAAGAAGGAGAAATAGTGTACCAAGCCCTCTCCAAGAACACAACAAGTTTTCTTCAGTTCCAGCCCCAAAATCGAAAAATTCTTCGTGAATTTCGTCACCATGTATGTGGGATTTAACTAGTGGGTTCCTTTACCCATTAGGTCCCTAGAATTTAGTCAAATTCTTGATTCTCTATATCATGTTTAGACCTAGGGTTTCTAGTATTTCAGATTATTGTTGTCATTAAGCTATTAGACTAATCAAAATCAAGTTATCATGTTTTTAAGGAATTGTTCTTTAGCTTCTTTCATGAAACTAAGAACTCTAGTTTTGTAGATTCATTTAGTTAATGAATTACACTTGCTAGGTCAGTTTGTTCAGTTATACATGCCCCAGTTAAGAATGTTTCATTATCAGTATATCAATGTTGCATTTTAAGTTAGCATGTCAGTATTTTGAGCTATTCAGTATTATAGAAATTCAGTTATAATGTGTTACTTACATAATCAGTTGGGAGTAGGCTTAATATCGAGTGGACTAAGGGTCAGTCACCCCCATAGTCCTAGAACTGCGTGCCCCCGTAGGATAAGTCCCCTCTGTGGGCAACATATTTAGTGATCACACTAGTCATGCCTTTATAACCTAGGCAAGGTATATTGGGTCCTCTCGATGGGAGCAATATATTGGACTCCACAGATAGCCCTCGTGGTTTTATGTCCGTTAACAGTAGCTCCCACAGTCAGATTCTAGTGCATTGACCAGGTTATTAGTTACAATTCAGTATTCAGTCTCAGCATGTCATGTACTTGGTCATTGCATTTAGTTAGTTCAATATTCAGTAAATTTAGTAGTAACTTCATGTTCAGATTATATCATTGCTCTTATTGCTTTGTTCATTTATGTATATGTTATTCAGCTTATCATATCATGCATGCTCAGTACCTTTCAAGTACTGACGCATACTCTGCGCTACATCTTCTCGTGATGTAGATTCAGGTCCTCAGCATTCAGATCATGCATAAATCGATTCCCGATCTCCAGTTCAGCAACATTAGTGGCGAGTCCTCATTCTTTGAGGATGATTGACATGTTATCTTTCTATTTTCAGTCTTTCTGTTTCAGTTTTGCTAGAAGTTGTTGGGGGAATGTCCCAGCAGCTCTAGTTAGTTAAAGGCTTTTATTCAGACATAGTTAGATTCAGTTTTAGTTCAATTTGATCATTCATTTTTCATTAAACTCAGTTTTATATATTCAGATTTAGAATGGGTATTCCCCATCATTTCCCCTTTATGTTATGTTTTAAGCTTCCGCATAAAATTACCTTATTTCAGTTATCTTAGTATGCTTATGATATGCCAGCAGGGTTAGCTTGGGGTCACTAATGATCCTAAGTCTCGTGTCCACGTCCTGGGGTAGCCTTAGGGCGTGACACATGGCATTCTCCAAAGTAGAGTTTTAGATGTTGTCCGTTCACCTTAAAGGCCTATCCATCTTTACTTTCCAGTTCAACTGCCCTATTTGTAAATACTCGGGTCACCTTGAATGAATCGGGCCACTTCGATTTCAGTTTTCCAGGGAACAGTCTCAAACGAGAGTTGTAAAAAAGCACACAATCAGCCGTTCAGAATTCGCTTTGAAGGATTTTGGCTTCATGCCACTTCTTCATTTTCTCCTTATACAGGGCTGAACTTTCATATTCTTTCAACCGAAATTTCTCCAACTCATAAAGTTGATAAATTCTTCCTTTTGAAGCTTTCTCCCAATTCATATTTAATGTCTACAACGCCCATAGAGCCTTGTGTTCCAGCTCAATTGGTAGGTGACACGACTTTCCAAACACTAACTGATAGGGTGACGTACCAATCAGTGTTTTGAACGCACTCTGATATGCCCACAGCGCATCATCTAACTTTCAAGACCAATCTATCCGATTTGCATTCACCATTTTGTCCAAAATACCCATAATCTCTCGGTTTGAAACTTCAACTTGGCCGCTTGTTTGTGGATCATATGGCGTTGCAAATTTATGCTTCACCCCATATTTTCTCAACAATGAGGCAAATACCCGGTCGTAAAAATGGGATCCTCCATCATCGGTGATAGCATGCGGGGTGCCAAATCGTGCAAAAATATATTGCTTTAAGAATTGTACCACACTCTTGTCCTCATTGTTAGGTAATGCTACATCATCCACCCTTTTCGAAATGTAATCACTTGCCACCAAAATGTACTTGTTGCCAAAAGAGCTCACAAACGGACACATGAAATCTATACCCCAAACATCAAATAACTCCACTTCTAAGATAGGGTTGAGAGGTAATTCATGCCTTATTGATATCCCTCCTTGCTTTTGGCAAGGTATGCAATGTTTCACAAAGTCCTGAACGTCTCGGTATAGAGATGGCCAATTTTAACCACTTTGAAGCACATTTGCTGCTGGTCTCACTCCACTATGATGTCCGCCAATAGGTGAAGCATGACACGCATTGCGAATTTCATTAACCTCCTCTTCCTGTACACACCGTTGGATTATGATCTGCGTATTCTCTGAAAAGATACGGTTCATCCCAAAAATATTTCTTTACATCAAACAAGAACTGCTTTTATTGATAAAAATTTAGACCTTTGGGTATTATTCCACACACTACATAATTAGCAAACCGGAGCATTGCACAATCCAAATGGCATCCTCTTGTAGGCGAAAGTCCCAAAGGGACATGTGAAGGTGGTATTATGTTGGTCTTCCGGTGCAATAAAGATTTGGTTGTACTGAGAGTAGCCATCCAATAAATAGTACCATTCACGCCCCGCAAGTCTATTAAGCATTTGATCCATAAACGGCATTAGAAAATGATCTTTCTCGGTCCAAGAATTTACCTTTTGGTAGTCCATGCATACTCTCCAACCGGTGACCGGCGTCGTAGGTACAAGTTCTCCTTTCTTATTCGGGACCACCGTGATGCCTCCTTTTTTGGGAACACATTGTACGGGACTTACCCATTTGCTATCTGTAATAGGTTACACCATGCCTGCATCTAGACATTTAATGATCTCTTTCTTCACCACCTCTTTCATAGGTGGGTTTAGCCTTTTTTGATGCTCAACACTTGGTTTGCACTCACTATCCAATTGGATTTTGTGAGTGCAAATTCCAGGTGGAATACCTACAATATCAACAATTGTCCATATTATTGCCTTCATGTCACGTTTCAATAATATTAGCGGGAGGACTCTCTCGATTCTTTAGATCAATATCCAAATTCAATATGTTTCTTGAGTACACACCTAGTCCCGATAGAGTATCTACCACTTCATCATACCCTTGAACTTCGGTCTCATCATAATTCGAAAGAACAGCCGCAACAGGTTCACCCATATACATCATTTCACTCACACTAGTCACTGCTTCATCAATCACATCAATCATTGAAACTACATGAAGGTCACTAGGTTGCTTCATTGATTTGCACACATTGAAGGTAACCTTCTCTTCATTTACCTGAAACTTTAACTCACCACTTTCAACATCCACTAGAGCTCTCCCGGTCGCCAAAAATGGTCTACCCAAAATAATAGGCACCTCTGCATCAATTTCACAATCCAAAATAACAAAATCAGTTGGAAAGATAAATCTATCAACCTTCACCAATATGTCATAAAGTATCCCAATGGGGTGTTTGATAGATCGGTCTGCCATAAGAAGCCACATTGTTGTGGATTTTGTTTCACCCAGCCCAAGTTGTTTGAAGATGGCATATGGCATCAAGTTTATACTAGCCCCCAAGTCACATAAAGCTTTGGAAAACTGAAGCATACCAATGGTACATGGGATAGTAAATTCCCTCGGATCCTCTTTCTTTTTAATTACATCGCTAGTCATAACGGCACTACAATTGTGAGAAACTTCAATTGTTTCGAATTCCAGCTCCTTCATGAATTTTGCATATCCCGGAATCTCCAATAACGCTTCCACTAAAGGAAAGTTCATAGAAAGTGTCTTGAACACGGATAGGACTTTTTTGAACTTTTCATCTTCCTTTCTGTTTTTTAGACGTTGAGGGAATGATGGATTTATTTTGGGAAGAGGTTGCACTAACTTTGGAGATGATGTAGCCCCCTTCTTTAGGTTTTTGCATCTCTTCGGTGGTGCTTTGCTTTGGAATCTCTTACCCATCTTTGAGCATATCATTTTTCGGTGGTTGAACGGACCTCTCTTCCTCAACAATATCTTACTCTTCTTCATAAGTGTTGTCCCATCATTAGGCTTCATATTACCGACTGCTAGATTCCCACTTCGAGTCACAACTGCCAAATCTTTGTCATTATGAGGCCTCAAACTTATTGCATACTCATCTTCACTTCTTTCGAATAACTTGGATTCTAATTGTACTAAATGTTGGCTTATTTGACATTCAATTTGCTTGATTGTATCCGCATGAGAATTTACCTTATTATTCAATGATGAGAAATCAACTTTCATCTCCTTAAGCATGTGGGCGAGAACCCTCCTCAAGTCTAAACACTCTTTTTACGTCTTTGTGTTCATCAACGCTTTCTAGCACTTGTTTTTTCAACAACTCTATTTGGGACATCATCTTGCTAATATTTTTATCCCGCTCTTTCTCCTTGTCAAGTTGCTCCTTTTTCATCCTAAAATTTAAGGGAGACACTTTGTCCTCTTGAGTATACCATGCCCGATTTATCTTTGTCATTTCATCAAGAAGAGACGCGGCTATCTCAAATGGTTGTAACTTTATACCTCCTCGGTCTAGCTGGTCAGTTACTCCTTTGTTCACTGAGGCTAGACTCCGATAAAAATATTGAAGTATCACATTACCCGAAAGTCCATGAGTAGGACACTATAGTAGCAACTTTTGAAATCTCAGCCAAGTTTCATGAATTGGTTCCCCTTCTACTCAGTTGAAGTTCTGGATATTTTCACGTAATTTCACCATTTTGAGGGTGGAAAGAACCTTACGTAGAATGACTTGGTAAGCTCTTTCCAAGACGCAATGGAGTCCCTTGGTAGACCTGCTAACCACTTGGTTGCTTCCCGATCAAGGAGAAAGGGAACAACCAGAGTCGAACTGATTCTTGTTAAATATTCTTGAGCGAGAATGGACTACATATATCCACAAAGTTTCGAATATGGTCATGGGGGTTCTCATGATCCAGCCCTCCAAATACACCCTTAGCTTGCAAGAGTTGTAGCATCGTGTTTGTCACATGGAATGCTGCATGACCCACAATCGGAGGTACGTGAATAGCACCTATGCTCCCCAATTGAGTTTCATTGGAATGATTGAAGTCACCAACATTGTTGGTGACCAAGTTGGTTTACGGTGCTTCCATTTGCACTCATCTTGCCACCTGATCACAAACAGCTCACAACACAAGGTTAGTTTATTCAACTACAACATAAAAAGATTACACTTTAAACTTCAATAATAGAATTCTAAACACCACTCCCCTGCAATGGTGCCATTTTTTATAAACACCCAACTACATCTCATCCAATACTAGGTGTAAGTGAGTGTAATCTAGTATAAAACCCAAAAAAATGAGTTGGGGTTGAACCCACATAGAGCGGTACAGGTTTGAATTCAGTTATAAACATGGTCTAATCAGTTATTGAAATAGAAATTATCGACTTTCAATTATACAAGAAGAGGATGCATAAGCCTACCAATTCAAGATATACATTACATAAGTGTTAATTGAGAACATTCTTTCAATCATAACAAAATTACATTCTAATAATGATCATTATACTTTGTTTGAGATCACACACATATACTTCACATCATAATCATAAATAGATCCTTCATGAAATTGCCCTCCAAGGATACAAATCATCTCAACCCAAAAATCTAAGATACTACAATAGATAATGGAATTAACATGATTCAATAACTAATTCAGTGTAAACATAAACAATTCAACATGATTTCATGATCAATAAATTCCCAATCACAAATCACAACTTAAGATTTTGGGGGAAAACATGGGTTCATAGGATAAATTCACCATAATTCATCTTTAATTCAACAATCCATTCATAATTCATCATATATAAACGTTTGAAAATGTTTTGGAATTGAACCCATGCATAGATTAAAAACCCAAGGTTTTTTGGGGATTTTGGAAACTTGAAATCACTTTTGATAGAGCTCCTTGAATGAAACTTAATCAAGGATGAAGACTACCATACCTTTATGGAAGAAACTCCACGAAAATTGAGAGTGAAAGGTGAGATCTTGAGCTTGAAATCTTGACTCCTTTTTCTCCAATGGTGGTTTCTAGAAAGAGAATATTTGGAGTGGGTGGGAGGTTTCTATTTCGTGATTTGAAGTAATGAATTGGAAAAGGATTTTTAATACCTTTAAAAGTTTTAAAATACCTTAATTAATCAATAATAACCATCCCTTAACTCATCTAACTTAAATAGGAATTTACCATAACACCCCTACACTTGGCTGAATTAGGACAGAAAGCAGTGGTGACTCACGAATCTCACCCACGGACCGTGGTTGGGTCCACGGGCTGTACTGGCACATCGTGGTTCGTGGCCTCAACATCTATTTTGGGATCTTGACCCACGTAGGCCATCCACGAGGCGTGGATGGACCTACGGGGCTTAGGTCCCATCCGTGGTTCACCATTTTTGGGCAGATTTTTGGTTTCTTGAGGTCTTGGGGGTTAGGCTTTAGGGTCCCCCTCAAGGACCCTTGGTTGGTCATTGGGGGGTCGTACCTTGAAGCTTAACCCCTAAACCCCTCAACCTAAGCTCGGGAACTCATTCTACATATTCAAACCTCACAACAAACTCAAACACACACCCGTTAGTCTCTAGTTTTACCTATTCGTTTCCGAGCCATTACATTATCTCCCCCCTTAGGAACATTCATCCTCGAATGACACTTTAAACACTTTAAGGGAAATAAAGACTCAATACTAGCCGCCCATCATGCATACAACCTGATAAACAATGCACAAAACTAGGAGGAAACATCAACTCCATCTCAAAGATACTCCATGCAACACAAGAAAGTAGGAATTACATCTACAAACTCATTATGCATGAAAACTTCAACATTTCTCATTTCATTGGAGGTATTCTCCAACTCAAATCATGCTCATCATAATATCATTAGGCACATTATGCAATTTCTCTTAAAAGCACATTTAGGCATGTTCAACAATTCACCTCATGAAGCATATAGGCAACTCATACTAAATGCACATCAACATGAGGAACACAATTCATAAAAACTCATTTTCTCATTTAAACATGAATTCATAAAAAACATGCATAACATAAGGAGATCACGGAAACACATAATCACACATCACTCCAAAACATGAAACAAGCTACAAGGAACTCTTGGTCTCAAGCTTGAATAGAAATAGAAGAAAAGAGATAAGGATATTGGAACCCTCATCAACCTTACTATTCAACATACCATCTCCCCCTTAGGAGTAAACTCTTATTAAGGCTATCATCAAAATAACATTGGAACCTTAACAAGACATTCACAACTATAAGAAATCATCACTTACCGGTGTCTTTATCTGGAAGAGCTCCTTGGCCCTCTTTAACTTGAAGCACATATAAACGATTTTTCTTGGGAGAATTAGGATCTGAGTCATTAAGAGAAGCTTGTTTGGCCTCCCTTCATTTGGCCATAAGAGTAGGACAATTTCTCACTTGATGATCATTCTTTCCACAACCATAACACCTACTAGTACCGGCTAAGCACTTCCCACAATGCTTCTTCCCACACGTGGTGCAAATAGGTTTAGGAAATTGAGACCCACTCCCTTTCTCTTAGTTAACCTTAGGAGTGCTTGAAGAATCTTGGTTTGGAGCTCTCTTTTTGAACCTTGGTTGACCTTGCTCATCGGATCTAACTCTCTTCATCTCCCTATTCTTTCTCTTAAGTTTGGACTCCTCAATAGATTGAGCATACACCATAAGCCTAGAAATGTTCTTATCATCATGGAGCATTGTCATACGACACTCTTCCTTAACTAGGTCGGATACACCCGTCACAAATCTACGCATCTCATCCCTAGGGTTTGACACCAAAAATGAGGCATACTTAGACAATTGGGTAAATTTCGAAGAGGATTTTTGAACATTCATGTTACCTTGCCTAAGATTGATAAACTCCTCCACCTTAGCCTCCGTTTTCTCACGGGGGAAAAACTTACCAAGGAATGCTTCCTTGAACACTTCCCTATCTATAGGCCCCGCTCCTACCGGCCTATTACTCTTCCATTGAGTGAACAAAACTTGGGCAACATCATTCAATTGATAAGCGGCTAGTTCCGCCTTTTCTGTAGAAGTCACCCCCATAGCATTCACTACCTTATACACCTCATCCACAAACTCTTGGGGATCCTCTCCCACCTTGGAACCTAGAAACACCGGAGGATTCATCCTCACAAAGTCCCTCAACCTAGAAGCCATAGTGCTCACAATATGGTTCACATGAGTCTCAACACCCCTATTAGATTGGGAAGTCATAGCTTGGGCTTGAGTAGTTACGGCTTGATCCATCATCAAAAGAGACGACCTAACTTCTTCATTAGTCATGGCTGGGGGATCAATAGGAACTTGATTGCCTTGAGGAACTTGGCCTCCTTGAGGACATTTAGGAGGAACTCCCTCATTCACATTCTCCTCTTTCATCCTTCTTGCGTTCGCCCTTGTATTCATATCCTATAAACACAAGAGAAGGGTTGGAAAAAGGACTCTTATAGATCTAAACTCTATGGCATGACTCAAAGAGTAACGAAAAACATATAGCTTCCTAACGTCCTATAGCCTCTCATTCATAAATGTGTCACGACTCACACCAATGAACAAGACTCTACTAGGCATGGCTTGTTAGACATCATTACTAAAAACCATCCCAAAACCTTGTGCTATGATACCATTTTTGTCACGACCCAAGGCTAGACCCTAGATGCAACACGACGTACAAGACTTCGAAAAGTCTCATACACGCTTCATAGCATGTCATCATATAAGATAATTGAAATAGTGCAAAATTTAAAACTTTTCTTTAAATCCATACAATCAAAAACATCTTTTAAAACATCGGAAGTCTACTAGTCTCACATGTCCATCTAAAAACAATCTTCGAATCAAAAGTAGGGTCACGATCCTTTACAATAGAAAATTTAAAAGAGTCTATTACAATAAAAGACATGAAACATGAAAAGTACTTGTAGTCAAATCCATGAGGACATACCACTAGCCTTGGAAGAACTCAATCCAAGCTTCAACTAGAGAGTACCCAACTCACTTGCTGGAACCTACACTTTGTAGAAAAATAGAAGACATATGGGTTAGCACATTTAATGTACTAAGTATGATAGCCATGCAAAAATCATTTTTTAAAACGGACATTTGGTTTGAAAACGATGCATTATGCCAATTTGAGAAATATCATGAACTTTTTCATAAAAGGCATAAGATACAACATAATCAACATACAAGTCGTTTCATCACATTAGAGCTTTCACCTCAAGTAACCCCAAGCCATACTTTGTGCAATGTATGAATAGCGTCCCATACCACCATCCACACTAAGTACCACATTAAGGCTACCGAAAGAGAACTTACCATTCTTCCTTTTCACCATTAGACAGTACTCATATATAAGGAACATAGACATTTCATAAGTCATAAGAACACATTAGGACCATAATCTAGGGCAACCCTAAGTCATACTTGTGCAATGTATGAATATCATCCCATACTACTACTCACACTAAGTACACATTTTAAGCAACCATAGACAAGGAACATTCATATTCAATAAGTCATGAAAAGTAAGTAACTCATAATACAATCCAAGTATAGCATGCATCATTATATTAAGTATAAAAGTCAACATTCTTCATTAACTTCATTTAGAGTAGGGTTGGGAAGGGGACGAGGATGAGGACTGTGGGACGGGATGGGATGGGGGATGCCTTGGCCGGGGTTCAGGCGGGACCAGGATTGAGGGGACTGGGATTGGGGGGACCGGGATTGGCAGGACAAAAATATGTCCCATCCCATCCCACTATATATACGGGATGGGACGGGGTTTGGCGGGACGAGACAAGACGAGACATGAGATTTTTATTTTTTATATGTTTATTTATTTGTATTGAAATTATATGTTGTTGAATAACATTTTTAGTTTATTTGGTTTTCAATAACATTTTTAGCTAATAAAAAATCTTAAGTTTTTAAATTTCAAATTTTAAATTTCAAGTTTCAAGTTTCAAATTTCAAATTTGAGAAGTTCAAATTTGTATTTTAAATATTTTAAAGTAATTTAAACTTGAAATTTCAAATGTCAAATTTCAATTTTTTAAATTAAGTATTTTAAAGTTAGGTTAGTATATATGTAAATATGTATGCATATATTAATATTAAAATGCAAGACAATAGTTTTATAAAAAAAAACTTGAATAAAGCCTTCAAATTTATTCAATAAAATGTAAGTGCAACTTAGAACTTAGAAGTTACAATTTACAAATATTAGTGGAGTAACTAATCTACGCAGCCACCTTCTAGGAAGGGTTCTATTTCAATAAGTTCTCATATGTAAAACTAATATTTGTTACAAATATTCGAGGAGTAACAAATTTACGCAGCCCGCTTCTAGGAAGAGTTCTGTTTCAATTAGTTCTTAAATGTAATCTAATATTTGTATTCTCCTTTAAAATTCAATTCTAATTGTCATATCATATCGACGAATAACATCCTTCGGTGTCGGCAAACTTGCTAGAAACTCTTGTGACTCTAATTCATCGTCACTAGATCCAATTACCGCATTAATCCAAGCTTTTTGTTTGGAACTTAACTTTGGCAAATTATAATTCCTCCTCTCGACGTTGACCCAGTCTCTAAATAAAACTGATGTTTCCAAACTTTCTTCTGCCAACGAATGTCTATGATCGCCAAGTTGAAACCCTGCCGCACTAAAAGCATCCTCTGATGCAACTGATGGAGCTTGAATAGCTAGAACATCACAAACCATTTTGCTCAAAATTGGAAATGCAATGCTCCGCCTCCCCACCATGCTAATATTTCTACATTGCCATCATCATCGTCCACTGTTTCCAAAGATTGATTAAGATATTCTTCAAAATCATCACGGTTAGTAGAATTAAGACCAAGAAAACCTCGCATAAAACTATTAATTCGATCTTTAGTCTGAGGATTAGAAGATTAACCAACTTCTCCTTGAGTATTTCCTGTAGTTCTATATTTTTCATACAAAACTTTTGCTTCTACTTTTATGCTAGACTTACACGTTTCACAAGTTGGAATTTCTTCCGGTAAAATTTCTAAAGTATGATAAAAAGTTTCAACAAGTCCCTCCACACCTCGTAATTTGTATTGAGGGTTAAGTAAAGTAGCAGTTAAATAAATATGAGGAATAGGAAAAAAATATTTTTAAAATTTTTCAATCATACCTTCAATTGCAACTCTAAATTTTTCAATTTTTTTGTATTTAGAAAATTGAATTGTAATAGCACAAATATTTCTTAATACTGATGAAATAGTAGGATAATAAATTCCAGAAAACATGGTTGTAGCATCATAAAAAAGTCTTAAAAATTCTAATAGTTCATTAGTTTCTTCCAAATCTTCTTCACAAATTATATCTATTGGGTTAGCATTATGAGCATTAAACACTATTTGTATGGGTCCTTTATATTCGTAAGCAACTGAAAGCATTTCGTAAAAAGAATTTCACCTTGTTTTAATATGTCTTGAAATTTTTCTTGGTGGGAAATCACATAGTACACAACACTCATTAAATTCCCTAATTCTAGCAGCTCTATGAGCATAAAAAATCCAGGCAGCAACATATTCAATTTTCATACAACCACAATCAAATAATAAAATACCATCTTGTACAACTAAATTTAATACATGTGCAACACATCTAACACGAAAAGCATTAACATCAATTGGACATAATCTAATTTTTAACATACTAGCAGTGTTTGTATTATTAGTTGTATTATCTAATGCGACAGACATTACTTCATCTAAAAGCATGTAATAATCTAAAACACTCAAAATATTTGAAGCTAACTATGCACCAGTTTTTTTCTCTACGCATTCTTTATAGCTTAAGATTCTTTTTTGCAAATTTCAGTTATGATCAATCCAATGTGATGTAATAGTTAAATAACCATATCCATTAACACTATGACTCATGTCCGAAGTTATAGACACTCTACAATCTAAGATGCTAAACAAACAACGAAGATATTGACAATGTTTACCTTGATATAAAAAAACATCAGCTTTAACAGTATTTCTTGAAAAACCTTTAAAAGAAGGATTATAAGTTTGTTGAATATATTCAATAAAACCGGGATGTGAGGGAAAACTATAAGGCAAACCACAAACAGAAACCATTTTAGCTAAATTTTCGCGACCTCTTTCCTTATTATATTTATGTTGTGTTAGTGGACCACTGGGATTAGAAGGATCTGATATTCCTTGAACCATTTAGAAGCCCCTACCGATTCATTATCATTAATATCAACATCATTAACTGGAATTCCTTTTTTCCATCGGCTAATGCTTTAGCTTCTTTATATTGAATCGGCACACAAGATAGAAAATGTCTATTTAAACCCCCCGTCCCACCTTGACCTCCACCTTAGTTATGTTTAAAAGTTTGCTTACACTTATTACAAATAGCAATAGAGTTTTTCTTATCGAAAGTCATAAATTGCCACACAACAGAAGTTTTAGGGGATTGATACTTCACCTTCTCCCTTGTAGGAGGTATAAGGGGTAGGCGTCCACAATTTTGCTCCGTTGAATTTGTAGTTTCATTTGGAACTTCTGTCACCGGACTAGTAGGTGTATCTTCTAATTCATCTTCTCCCGAATCAACTTCTACTTCTTCCCCTGAATTTTCATCAAGATTAGGATTAATATTACCATAACGTCGTTCTAAAATTTCATGATCGAGTTGAACATTTGAATCAATATCATAAGAAGTATCATCAACATAAGTAGAATCATTTGTATTAAATCTAACTCTAGACATTGATTTAGAAGAAGTACCACCACATTTACTCTTATTTTTTTCCTTACTATTTTTTATTAAAATTAAATAATTTACTAATGCCACTTGGTTCTTTCTCTTTTCCTTTACAAGTATATTTTTTTCTAGAATTCATATTTAATTATATGTAAAGTGTAATATAAATATAATAATAACACAAAAAATTAATAACAAAAAATAAAATATAAATATTATGATACGAATGTACCAAACGCCTAAGTTAATAGCAGATGCTATAACCGATTCTTGAAGCTTGCAGTTTGTTGTAACTTGATAGCAAATATGAGAAATATATATATTATGATATAATATTAAAATTTAGAATTGAAATATATGTATAATGATATGTTATGAGACTTAAATGGAATAAAAAATGAAGACTTAAGACCGAGAGGATATAGAAAATAGATGAGAGAATAGATGATTTGTAAGAAATAATAAGGGATAGAGGGGTATTTATAATATTAAAAATGGGTTAAAGTGTATTTATGATAACTTGAGGGTTTAAATTAAAGTATTAAAAGTAGGGGGTGGTAAGGGGTGTTGGGGAAGTGAAAAAGGTGAATAAATCCGTTGGGGCGGCCACTAGTCGTTACCCCAATGGATATAATTCAAAAAAAAAAAGGATCCCGCAGAACCGGCCGATTCAGCCGGGTCGAGTCGACCGGGACCAAAGAATGAACCGGCCCCTAACCGGTCCCCTATCCCGAAGTCCCCCGAACCCGCAAAATGATACGGGACCGGGTCCGATGAGACAGGTCTCGAGTCGATCGCGTGCCGACCAAATCCGGGCCAGCCCTAATTTAGAGCACTTTTATTCATTAGTCATAAGACATTAGTGAACTCACTATAGCCCTTTCAAAGCCTACTCATGCAATGCATGGATGTCATCCCATACTACCACCCACACTTCATAAAACTTCTTAAGAAACCGTAGTGCACATCTCACATGATGGGAATATGCATTAACCGACATAGACCATCTGAGGTTGACATGGAATCCGGTGTCATATAGCCCCACACCGTAAAGAGGTGGTCTACTTGCCTAAGGTAGGACCGGTTACATTTTAGCTTAGGTGGATCCACTAGCTAATATCCTATGTGGGCACATAGTTATGGGATAGGAAGATGTTCATTGGAACTCTAACCTAACATTTGGATAGTTTCTATCTCACCATATCCACTTGGTGGTTAGCCTCCATTCCTATAGAGCATTTCATTCACATTACATTATTGTACTTGAGAGGAATGCCATTGGCCTAGCGACCCAATTTACATCTTTACACATGAAAGGAATGCCATAAGCCTATCGATTCATAGTTCATTTTTAGGATAGCTCTAGAATCCTTATGAAAATAATGCCATAGGCCTATCGAGTCATGGTTCATCATTACATTATTATACACATGAAAGGAATGCCATAAGCCTATTGATTCATTAGGAAAGGAATACCATGGGCCTATCGATTCAAGAGTCGTCATTACATTAGTTCATTGACCCATTATGAAAGGAATGACATTAGCCTATCGATTCATATTCATAGCCTTAGAACATATTCATTAGTCATTTATGAAAGGAATGCCATAAGCCTATCAATTCATATTCATTGAGTCAAGACACATTCATTATACAAGAAAAGGATGCCTTAACCTACCAATTCAAGGTACTTCAATCAAGATCACATTCATCAATACAAGAAAAGGATGCCTTAGCCTAACAATTCAAGATACATCAATCAACATTACTTTCATTTATACAAGAATATGATGCCTAAGCCTACCAATTCAATATATACATTACATAGAAGAAAACCTTCACATTCTATCATCATAATTCATGTGTGTTAATTTAGAAGATGCTTTCAATCAACCATCTAGTTGCATCCCCCATTGGAGAAAAGGGAAATAATCTCAGTCGCATTGACTCTTGTGAAATACCTTTAGTTCAAAAAGGGTAACACACTTGAAAATTTATGGAGATGCTCATTAGGATCTTCGTGCTCTAGAACCCTGATGAATTAGCCTTTATCAAATACACTTCATCGAATTCTAAGTGCCAATGATCGTTAAGCAATAATAACCCAACAAATGAGTTGGGGTCTAATCCCACAAGGAGCGGTACGTGTCCAAATTCAATCAAGAAGTACAAATGTGATTTAGCTACTTATAGGAATAGATACTATCGAAAAATACATGATATAAATCAGAAGGGGTTACACGAAAGTCAATGCGGTTTTTGTTTGGAATTATCAACTACAAAGCAGTCACAAACAAGTTGGAATAACAATAAGGAGAGGAATTCTCGGGATATTATCGATTATAGGCAAATTTTGACATATGGTAATTGAAACCACTAGTAAACAACTACAAATTAGTGTGTAGGCTAGACTATAAGGGAGATAGTTTTCTCTTGAACAACTATCCTGAATCAAGTGATTTCTTTCGAACATCAACAAACATGGCAATGAAAAACAACCCACACCTTACTTCATCCACTCTATCGAGCTAGATGGGTAGGATTGGGTTTAGGATTCACTCTCTCGAGCTGAACCTAGATCAACCCAATACCTACAAACCATTCATCAATAGCCTTGGTTGTAAGACCTCTCTCTCTAGCAAGCTAAGAACACAAAATTAGAACTGCATTTGCAACTACAATTCATAAATTAAACCACAACTAATGATTAAACCCACTTCAATATAACATTTAAACTAGTAATTAACAATACCCATAAACTAATTCAACCCATAATCACATGATCACACCGCAAGAATTGGGGTTTTAGCCAAACATCATAAAAAGGTAAAAACGGTTACCAAATCGATTAGCCATCAACTGGGTAAGAGTAATTAAGCCTTTACAATGCTCAAAATTGAAAAAAATCATTAACCCACTTGTAAAATCTCCGAATTGAATCTCCAAAAACCTTTAAGTTTCATGAGAAACTATTCTAAAATGGTACTAAACTAAAATCTGGAAAAGAGAATCCCTAAATTAATAGTTCAAAAATCAATTTATAGTTGCCAAAAATTATCCACAAAGGGTTATTAGGCGAGGTAAGTCGGGTTAGCCGAGTGGTTCGGCGAACTGCCCTTTGCTCTTTCTATCGCCTTTTTGTATTGGCTCTCAGTGTCCTCAAGTCCTGTAACTTTAGGTGATCACTCTAGGCATCACGGAGCTGCTCGTCGATTCGCCGACTGCCCCTTTCCTGTTTCCGAATTGGTTTTTTCCCTCAAGATGGCACACTGGAACTTTAGGCGGTCAAAATAGCCACTCGGCGATTCCCCAAGTGCTCTTGGCGATCATTAGGCTCGCCTTTCTTCACTTCTTCAGTTAGTTTTGTTCCTTTTTGCATGTTAGTGTCCTTGCTTTGATCTTCAATCCATATACTGGAAAATCAAGGATTAACATCAATTTATGGCACAAATCAATCATTTAAGGACATTAAAACTATATAAAAAATCTCCAAATGAGTCCAAATCTCAGACTCATCAACACCCCTAACTTAAACTTTTGTTTGTCGTAAGGTAAAACTCAAGATCAGCAGTTCAAAAGGATGTCTCAAACAGTGTTGCATAAGACTCAACATGAATGCACACAAGAGGGTTCAACTTACTTATGTAATGATTAATTCTATACTTAAAGATTCAAATTGTGACTCACCATTATCAAAGATGCTCAAGTTCAGAATACTTATTTCAAATGCAAGTTCAAGTTCAACAAAGGTACTCAAATGCCCTCACAACAAAGATGATTCGATATACACAAAAAATTCTTCAACAATTTAGAGTTCTGGAACCATATACGACTCCCATACACAAACATGAACATATGCATGACTTCACCTATGGGTTTGTCCTTATTTTCCAATCAACATTCGTTTCAGCTCACTCAAGATCACACAGGTCTTTTCAAGGCATGTAACGGGGCTGAGTGTAAAGGTATGATCATTTAGGCTTAGTAGCTTCTACCTTCATGAAGTATGGTCTGAGCATCACTTTCTTCGTTTTCTTTAACATTTTAATCTCGCTCATAATTCACCCCATTATTCAACTTCATATGAACTACCGAATACCCCATTTCTTTTGCAACTTCTATTACTTTATTTCACAACTCTTTTATTCTTTTTCTTTGCTTTCTTGTTTTCTCTCTATTTTTTACATGGAGGGGTTCCATCTTTTTCAAAGCCATTACTCAAAGGGGGATTTTTCACACTTCTTAACTTTCCTTCTCTTTTCAGCACACCCCCAACTTAGGCTTTTTGGACTAAGTTAGCTATTCAAACGAACCATACTTTGTAAAATTTATGGGTGAATGGATAAAGAGAGTTCACAATTGTTCAAGTTTCTTCCAAGAAAAGGGTAAGGCTAAAGAGGGTTCAAGCAAGGTTCACACATCTCACAAGGTTGGCCACAAAAGAGGTATATTGTCAAATTGTTTTCTCTTCATATTTTTTGCCTAAGATCATTTCATGTGCTTGCATCACTCAATCAATTGGACCAATAAGACAAATTCTAGGTGTCATCACACACAATGCTCAAAGTAATCTCATCACACAAGGCATTGGCACCAATATCAAACAAGATTCTACACTTTCTAGCTAGTGTGCAATGTTCATCACAAGAGACTCATTCAATAACCAGCTAGTCACAATGAGATTATAAAACTTCACACATTGTCTATTTAATTTCATTGGCCTCATCGTAGTCGCACATTCATTTCATTCAATTAAGAGTATTATTAAAGTCATCGGTATTGGTCACAACCGATACTCAAATTCACACAAGAACAACCACAATCACACATAATAGCGGTGGTGAAAATTTTAAAATTAGGTTCATAACCATTTCTTTTCTAAACAAGGGGCCACAAGCCAAAACATCCACAAGATCAAGATCAAAACACCTATTTAGATCAACAAAACCCAATATTCAAAACAGAATCACAAGATTTAGGTATAGAAATACCTCACCCCACCCATAAAAAGAATCAGTTTTCATCAAATACAACTAAAACAAAAATAATTAGTAAAAACAACAAATTGTCATCCTACCAGTTTAAGCCTAGGTTGAACTTTGCATCTTAGTCGCTCCATTTGTCGGGGTCACATTCTGAACAGCACAATGCACCATAGCCTCTTCAAAATCAGACAGGCCCTCATAGGTGGTCTCTCTTGAACAGCAAGTTGCTCCTCATCAGTCTCAGCCTCAGACTCTACAGTCGCGTCATCAGCTCTAAGCTCATATCCGGTGGTAGCCGGAGGCTAATCAGAACAGGCCGGAATATCTGTGCCTAGGTCATCAGGGATCTCTACGGTCCTAAAAATCATAGACATGTCAGTGGACTTTAGCTGGTCCACATCTCTCCTCAACTCCGCAATCGCGGCCTTTTAAGTTGTCACCTTATGGGTGGCTCCCTGACCTCTCTCACACACATTTATCTTTGTCGTGAGGGCACCAATAGAATCTCTAAGAGGTGTCAATGCAGTAATGAGAGCTCTCTCAATTATCCCGAGAACTGCGGCCTCTAGCCGGGAGGCACGCACATCAGCAAAATTGGCCAGCTATCCCATCCTTAGCAACATGGCTTGGCTGAGCGAGGGTCTAGATGTAGTAGTACCAGCTCCAGATCTAGGAGGTAGGGGAGTAGCAGAAGAATTCGAAGTCTCAAAGGGAACAGACCTATAAGAACCTGAAGGCTCAGTGGTCGAAGTAGGATGCCTCTGCAAGTAATGTCTCAATATAAATCGTTGGGGACGTGTCCACCGGAGCTTCTCTCCTTCTCTCAGCCTCATCCTTCAATTACTCAACCTCAATACGTTGGATGTCAGTAGAGGACATGGGATTCACTTCCACATCTTCCTTCTCATCTCATGGAACACGAGCCCGTTTGCATAGTTCGGTGATCAAGACCAGAAATAGAAGAGATGTCTGGCACTGCCTGGACCTCATCGCCATCTCTTGCCTAATTATCAAACCTAAATTGAGTTTCTTCCTAGCGATAATGGATCCAAGACAGGCCTCCTTTGTGTGGCGAAGAATAGATTCGTTCTAGTATGGCATGATTGTGCTACTAATAAACCCGAACCAATACCTCGCTGCCACATTGAGGTCTTTCTTCTCTATTGGCACTCCAACCTCAATCCACGTAGCAGTATTGTCAGAACTGATCGAGGCCAGCCAACTTTTCATATCTTCCAATGTCATTTTCTTGATCATAGTTTGGTAGTCATCTGCAAAATTGTAAGTGCATTCCAAGATGACGTTTATATCATCACTGTCACATTTTACCTTCTTCCCCCGGACAACCACATAATCCACTGGTTTGAAGGTAGTGGCCTTCTTCTTCCCTTGTGGTATCAAAGCTCTGTAGGCTGAGTAGAACTCTCAGACCCAATTAGGAATATAGAGACCCCAAGGTTTAGTGAAGAGCTGGAACTTGTGGGACTTAAGAATGCTCCATATCTCTGGATATCTTTCCACCACACCATATGTGGATAACCTCTTCTCCTCAATGATAGTCCCTCGTCCTTTAGTTTGTTAAGAGACCAAGAAGGAGGACCCTGTACAGGTGGTGCTAGAACCATAGTCGGATCTGAAGCTGGGAGAGAAGTCTGAGCTGAAGCTGGAGAAGGATGAGGAGTCTGAGGCACCTGGATCCTAGACAGATCATGAATCCCCTTGTAGTGAATTTCTGCTTTCCGGGCAAGTAAAAATTGGTCATCCTCAGGTTCAGAGATGGAAGCATGAGAATCCTGGGGTTCTCCCTCGTTGTCTGATAAGGTAAGGTGAGTCGTGTAGACTCCCTCACTGTCAGAGCTGACCTCCAGAGATTCAACCACGGGCGTCTTTCCCTTTCCTTTGCCTTTCCCTCACTTGACAGGGAGTTTGACTGCCTTAGCCTTGGATATCGCTACATCCTCATCTGTAATGATTCATTTTACTCGCTTACAGGGTGACATGTCTCTTCCTGGCACTTTGGGTCAAGCCATATCCGCAAAACACATTGAAAGGTATTAGAAAAAATTCAAGAAAAGTGAAGAAATTCAGTTGCAGAAAGATTCATCGAACCAGTCGCCGAGTCACTTAGGCGAGACAGATCGGTCTCACCGAAAGTACCAGCTCAAAAAATTTCCAGAATCAAGACATGTCAGTGATGTTCAGGGCCATTCGGTGAATTGCCGACACCAATCTGCGAGCTTGGAGGAGCCCGCTGAAAATCACAGTGCATTTTAAGGGTTAGGGGCGCAGAAAGGGCAATCAAGGGAACCTTTCGACGAGTCGCCGAGTGAACTCGGCGAGCTCAAGCTTCTCGCCGAAAGTTACAGAACAACTTAGCCAAAAACTTAAATTCAGGTGTATCAAATAGGGACATGGCGAACCGCTGAACCACTCGGCGAGCTCGACGAAGCTCGCCAAATGACCCAACGTGCCAGTTTTCAATCCCATTTCCCAAAATCAAGCCCGCAGCCCTCAAATTCAAAATCAAACACAAATATCATACAATTAGAGGTAGACCTATACCACCCATGCCCTCAAGGTACTCGAAATTCCCCCGATTTGGCCAAAATTAGCTATTTGACAATTTTTGCCCTTAAGAATGACGTCAAACACTCCATCATTGGGCAAATTACATCATTAGGAACAATTCGGGGTTACTTAGACTTCACCCAACTAGACCCAATACAAATGAACCGCAACCCAATAATTTAAAACCTAATTTAACAAACAAGTCACGGGGAATCGATCACTGTTAATCATTTAGGCACTCATTTCAAATCAAAACGGGTAAACCAAAATAATACGCACAATTTAAGAAATTACCCAACATCAAACAACAACATATTTACTTATTGCATTCGAGTTCAACCACAAAATTAAAGTGTGGGGTTCGGAAAACCAACCTTAATGCCGAATTTTAAGTTTGAATAGCTAGGCGACAAAGATTCCCAATCCCGAGCACGAGATCACACAAGAATGCGGGCACAAAAGTAAAATGTTGAAGATTTAACTGATGGGTGAGAGAGTACACGAGTTGAAAAGGAGAAAATATGAAGGATTTTGAAATTTTAAATCGTTTGGCCTTTAAAACCTTTCAGTTTTCAGCACCATCGGCGGAGTAAGTCATGCTCGCCGACCCACTCGGCGATTCGCCAAGTGGTACTTTACCTTGTCGAGTTTTACAGGACCTCTAGGATATTTTGGGGTTCAAACGATGGACAAAGTCGGGCTCGCCGACCTATGCGGCGAGTCTCCGATTATATCTTTAGCCCACCAAATTGTACAGATTTACATTTCAAGCTTGGTGGGTCCAACAATGGTCCAAGTCGGGCTCACCGACCTATTCGGCATGTCGCCGACTAGTCTTTTGATTCACCAAAATTCCCATTTTCCAACACTCTTCACTTCTCAACTTGCACAATCAACACCCGTTATTCAAAATCAAAACTAAAGCATTAAAAACTTAGGTTGCCCTACAAGAAGCGCCTTAGTTAACGTCGTGGCCCGACGAGGAAACCAAATCAAGCTTCATTTTTGGGGTTCACCATTGTGTCACTAGGTAACTGATAAGGGTCCAATTGGGGATGAAACCAATTGAAATAAAATGCAGAATGAAACAACACAAAAGTAAGATAGATGAGAAATAAGAGATGAGAAGAGAAGAAAGAAAGGCAATTGAATAAACAATCAACCAAGGAAGAAGAGAAACTT
>JAJOOH010003032.1:0-28027 GCA_029582605.1 Solanum gracilifrons
TATAAAGAAGCTAATACTATCCTACACTACCCCACTCACCCACATCTCACCCCCACTTCTCCCATTACCCCCTCACACTACACAGTACACACACGACACATACACAAAACACATTGATAGAAAGATTAAAAAAAAAAAAAACAATCAAAAACACATACAGAAACTCACGCACCCAAATTCCAAAACATACACCAAACACTCTTTCCTTCCAGCAATACTAACAAAAAAAAATAAAAATTGTTCAGCGACAAAAGAAAACAAAAGAAAAGTTGAGTTTGGGATTTTTATTCGTGGTTTTTAATTTGTGATTTCGGTTGTGGTCTTTTCTTTGTGAATTAATTTTCACAAGAGGTAACACTTAATCCTTTTTATATCGTTTAATGTCATGATTATACAAGCATTGGTTGCAATATATTGAAATTGTTAAATTTTGTATGTGTTTAAATCATTAATATTCGTTGATGTTATGATATGAAGTATATATATTCAAATCTTTCATATCAATTTTTATATTTAGATCTTTAATATCATTAGACTTAGTGCGCAATTGTTATAAGAAATCTTAGTTTATTTCATGTTTAAACAACCCATGGTTTATTTCATGTTTAAGTAAAACTATTGTCTATGTTTATTCTTGCTTTTATATTTGGATTCTCTTACTGTGATACATGTATTTATGGCTTAACAAACTGAAATGCTGAGAATAATTAATAACAAATAATTATTATGTAAGATATTAATTTTAATTAATATGTTTTTCTTTTCATTTTAATGACTAAAAAAAAAAAAAAGGATTTTAGGTGTCCATAATTCCTAACATGTTTATACTAATGTAACATGCGCAAAATTTGTATGAGAAGGCATATTATTTTAATTTATTTTTATTTTGTGTTCTTATTAATCAAAACATAATTTTTTCATTATATTAATTTTGTTAAAAAATAAAACGAATAAAAGAAGAAGAGAAAGAAAAAAAAGGGGAGAAAACCACGCACGCCCTTGCCCAAACCCTCCCCCACCCTCACCCAAACCAATATCCCCACTATCTTATTTTCATATTAATAGAATATCAAGAAATAAGTAAATAGAAAATCATTTATAATTCAAAATCTCATAACAGTTTCAATTTTAAAAGAAAGTTACACACATTCTTGAATGATTTAGATTCTATATTTTTTAAACTGTATTTCCAGCAAATATGCCTAAGAGTTAGAAAGTTTGCCCAAACTTAAAATTTTTGAAAATATTTTTATTTATATGAAAAACATCAAAAAAGACACGCTTATTTCATATTTGAAGCTTCATAAATCACGTATATTTGATTCTTATTTCGATAAGATATATAGATAAATCTTTAATTTTTGTGACTTTAAAAAGTTAAAAGGTTGCTAAAAAGCGAGGAATGTTTTTTTAAAAGTAAGACTATCAATTTGAAATGAAAAGTATTGCTACATTATAGGTTTTACACTTGCTTAAATTAACTTCAACATTAGAGTATCAATTATCAATAAATAGTGGCAGTGTAATTGTTTTTATATATTTTTTATGATATTTTATAAGGTGGACCCCATGACAATTTGCATTACTGGTTTTCAGCCTTCGATTTTGATGGTTCTTTTTTTTTTTTTTTTATCTTCCAAGACAATTAATTAATTTTATAAAGGAAAAAAAGTTAAAAGAAACTCAAAATAGGAAACATAAAAAAATCTTCCTTTTTTTCTTCTTTGTCTTCTTCATCTTCCTTTCCTTTCTCATCTCCCACGTTCAACTTTAAAACAAATATATAGAGAGAGAAAGGAAAACAAAAATTGAAAATAAATCAACAAGAAAGGTCTTTTCTCTGTATTTCATATTCTTTAACCCTATATTCACATAATTACTGGTTGATCTTTAATGAATATGTAGATCTAACGTTTATTGGCTATGTTTTATTATCATTTTTCACACTCTATGGTTCAGTAATTGACCGGAGACTATACCATATAAGGCCTAATCACAATTGAGTCTTTCTTTTTCTTTATTTAGGAGATCAATTGTTAAAGATGTGAACTTGGTATTGTTTTTATGGTTTTATGTGGGGTTTTCTGTTCTTTTGTTCATTTTGCACTTATAATTTTACTGGTTTTAGTTTTTACACTATGTTTTAATAGTTAGCAGTTTCATGAATGATGGAGTTTATGTTGCCATATAGAGTAGTTTGTGATGATATACTCCATAAACTCACTTATGTTAAATTTTTAATGATAAAATTATATTGTAAAATTACTTATAAAACTGGGCATTACAACATATGAAAGACAAATCGTGTTACATATTTTTACTTTTGAATCTAATATGAACATCTCAATTTAAATCTTTATTTTATTTTCTCTCTCTCTTTTTACAGGTATAAAAGGTGAGAATTGAAGCAGGATTGATTGGAAGCTATGTGTCATCACATTATTGATACTTTGGAAGGAATTTTTACTTATGTCTTTGTTTAGGAGTAATATTTGGTATATTTTGGTTAGATTTTCTTGTCATTGGACATATTTTACTTTTATTTAAGGAATTTGTAATGAGACATTATTCTTTAGTAGAATTTTAGTTATTTTTATTATATGATCATGGGTTAATTTTGAGACAAATATTTTTGTCATTAAATAATTAATTCATCACATCTTGATTATTTTCAGTGACAAAAAATGTATTGTCGTAGTACTCTTTTTTGTTGAATATGAATAATTTTTTTTTTATTTTGTGACAATTGTAATTGTCACTACTTATGATAATATTTAGTGACAATATGTCGTCGGTAAAAGCAACACTTGTAGTGACAAAATGATAGATTGAATCACAAAATTATTAACCTTATTTATAATAATAAATTTGTCCCTAATTTATACATTTAAGGACAAAATAATTTTTGTATTTAAAAAATAGTCATTAGTGACGATATATATTTTTTCAACTACGAAATACATATAACTTTTGAGACAATTGATGTCGTCACTCATTGAACTAAATAATTAGCGATGATATAGTTTTGTCGATAGTTATAACATTTTTAGTGACAAAAATACTATTAACTACAAAAAAAAGTTAGACTTTTTACGGCAAATAAATTCGTCACAAATATTTATGCATTTGGGGACGATTTTACTTTTTGTAGTTAATATATTAGTTTTAGTGACGAAGCACTAAATCGTCTTTGTATACTTTTAGTGACACACATTTAGTCACGACTAATTGACGAATTTTTTTCGTCACACAAAATTTTTAGTGACGAAATATGATTTATAGATGACGAAATAATTTGTCCCTGATAATCAAATTTGTTGTAGTATTTGTTACTGCCTAATAACTTATCACATTATTGAATTCAAAATAAAATATGATATATATATAGAGAGAGAGAGGGGGGAGGGGGGAGGGGGGAGAGGGGGGGGGGGGATGTTTGTTAAAACTTACAAGCAAAATTGGCTCATAAATACTTTTTCACTTATCTACGTATTTGATAAACTCTCAAAATCGATCTACTCTAACTTATAAACACTTTTAATTTGATCAAAACTTTTACGAATTTATCCATAATATTTTTTGATTCTCAAAATATCTTTTTAAAATAAAACCTCTAACTCAAAGGCGTATCTAATGGGGGTCACCGGGTTCACGTGAACCCATGGTCCCTCCCGAAATCATACATAGTAGTGTTATATTTTAAAAATATATATTGAAATATAGATGTGTGAACCCACACTTGAAGTATCACATAATGCGATTATGACTGGTGCACCTCTCTCCGCGAGGTTAGAAATTTGAATTTTATATTTAATTTTAGATCTATAATTTTAAAACTTTAACGATTTTCAATAGTAAAATCCTAAATGTCGAACCGATCAAATTTATATCATAGATCAATCTTTTTATAACAGTGTACCCATTATCTCAAAATCTTGAATATGCCTTTGCCCTCTGCTCTAACTTTATATTCCTTCTATGTAGGTTGTTTCTCAGTTTCTTTAAAAGGATACTAATTAAATTTGTATTTTCAAAATGTAATAATACTTAAGCTTATCAACACTTCTTTTTACCAAATACGTCAATTATTTATTATCAATTTCAATATTTTTATTCAAACGCGTACTACTTATTTATAAACTTAATTTCACCACTTAAAACATATCAACTAATCCAAATAAACTCATAAATTAACTAGATTAAAGCTTAGCTATGATATCATGCTTACATGATGCCTATTATTTCTAAGAGTAGTTATAACATTTATAGAAATTTTTGAACTATGAAAGTTACAAATAATGTCACTATGGGAAATATAACAAATTTGCTAATTGTTTGAATTTGATTTCGAATTTGTCATTATTGATAGTGAACTAACTCAATTTTTCTCCTCAATTGTAGAAGAAATAACAAATTTGCTCCTCAAAATTTATAGAATTTCAATAATTTATTTTTATCTATATAAAGTATATTTTATCATTGAGATTTCGAGTACCAATAATTTTTAATCAAAAAGATTACACCTACCTAAAATGATTAAAATAGCTCAATTATATCCAATTGCCTATCATGTTCATCCCCACCCCCAAAAATTAAAATCAAACACAAAATCTAGAAAATCAAATATATTTCTCATAGAATGATAAATAAAATTAGATTTGAATAAAGTTTAGATTGTAGTTTCAATATGTGTTTGCCCATAATTTTTCGAAACACATTTTACCTTTTTTAAAATAATAATATGAAATTTATATTCATAAGTTTTAAAACTATCAAAAATATCATAATTTTGATACAATATTATCAATTTCATAGTGAACTAGATAATACATTATCCAAAAGTCATCACGTAAATTACAGTCATGTCTATATTTCAATAAAGTACAATAAAATTAGTTTCATTGTTTTACATATTAACCAAATGAAAATAACAATTAATTCAATCTTTTGTGAGTTGTTAAATCATTGAACTTGTTTTTTTACTATCAAATGAATTAATAACTTGCGAAAGTTAGGGTTAAGAAAGTAAAACAAAAAAAAACTTTTGTTGGCTAAATCATGTTTTTACACAATAAATTGTAATTGGATAATCATAATTACCTCATATTTGAAATAAAATTCAAATCAATGGATAAATTTATTTTATTTTAAATTGTTAAGAATTATTTTTTTCCCTCTTTTTTCCTTATAACTTTTACCATTTATTTTTTTTTAAAAAGTTTATAAATTTCACATTTTTGTTCATTTCCTTTTCTTGGAATTTTGTTTGGTGGTTCATGTATATGGTGGAGGAGAGTGTGGAAGACATAAGAAAGAGAGAGAATAGTACAGCTATGGGGTTGCAATCTATTGTCTTTTATACTGTCTACTAAGAAAAATGTAATGACCTTTTTTTTCGGTTTTAATTTATATGAGATAGTTTTATTCAATATAAAATAAATTAAAATTTTGTAGTTGAAAATATGTTATTGTATAATTGTAAATCATTTCATTAAAGATAAAATGAACATTTTAAAATTAAATTATTTGCAAATATATAAACGTGTCATCTTTTTGAAAATTGATGAAAATAAAAGTGGGTCATATAAACTGAGACGATTGCACTTCTCTAAAAAATATTTTTTTTCATTTTTTCTCGTTACTTTTCACATATCAAGAAAGAATAGTTCCAGACTTTATCATTAATTACTTATTTTTCAAATCTTTTTTTAAGATCTAACACTAAACATCAATTTCGAAAACAACTTATCTACCTCCATAAGGTAGTAGTAAAATCTGCATACACCTTATCATTTTCATACCTTATATAGTAGAATTTCGCTGGATATGTTATTGTTATTGTTGTAATACACTAAACATAGTCCTAATACTAAACATCAATTTCGAAAACAGTCTTTCTACCTCACTGAGGTAATGAAGGAATTTCTCTGGGTCTATTATTATTGTTGCTGTAATACTAAACAACAATTAATATGAACAATGTAGCAAAATAGCCATATTATTTTTTTATTTTATTTTAATGAGTGTGTCAAGTCTAAATATGATAAGCAAAAGTGGAGAATTTGTGGCTTAGGTAGCAAGTTCAAGCCCCACACTATGCAAAACAAAGCCTGGTATTTAAGTGGAAAAAGGTAAAAGGGCGGACGCATTATCCATCGAGTTTAGAAGATTGTGATTGATCCAAAGGACGGATCACGAATTTCTTGGTTTTCAAAAAAATATGATAAAGTAAAAATAAACGGAAGAAAAAATATTTAAACCTTTTTAATGCTTAGCTGGAATTAACGAAACACAGCTGTCATTATGGCACGGTCCGCAGCGTAACCGCACCTTCTACGTCGCCGTTTTTCCACATAATAATTATTTCTCTTTTTTTTTTCTATTTTTTTAAAAAATTTTCTTCTGGAATTTGCTGTCTTCTCTACCTACACCCCTCGCCACCCCGCACCCCAATAACTTTCGAAAATGACCATTTTGTCCAAAACTCTTTTTAAAATGACATTTTTATCCTCTCTTTTAATATTTCATATGAATTTCATCAAAGTGGAATCTCACTTTGTTGGTTCTCTACATAAAAACTTGTGGGGTTAGAAGGGTATCTCAAGTGAATTTACTAAAATACCCTTTTCTTATTAATTATAGAACATTTTTTGTTATAAATGCAACCTACTCAAAAATAAAAGATCATAAATTATAAAATCTTTTTCATAAATTTTGGAATTATTAGCCGATGCATTTATGTTTATTTGAATTATTTTAATTTTGGTCTACCTTATTTATTTGGATTTGTTAGATCACCTACAAGGGAATACATTCATTATAATGAGGTATGTATTAATTAATTAAATGAAAAAACATAGTAAAATGGTCAAATAAGGTTTAAATGAGAAAAGTAATCACGACCTGTTTTATATATATTAATAATAAAATAAAATTATAAATATATATGTGTTTCTCAAATTTATTAATATCTCAAGTAAGTGACGTAATGCTATGAGTAAATAATGATTAAATATATTAAGTAATAAATTTTAAAATGAACTCCATTAATTTATTACGAAAAATATCATTTTTATTTAACTTAAATGGATAAAAAATCTAAAGTAAAATGGTCAAATAAGAATTGAGTGAGAAAACTAAGCAAAGAATTATTTCACATATTAATAAAATAGGATTATAAATGTATATGGTTTCTTAAATTCATATAAGTGACGTAATGCTATACGTAAATCATGATTAAAATCAAGTAATAATTTTTTTTAATGAATTCATTACAAAAAAAAACTCATCTTTATTTACACTATGAATGAAAATCTAAAGTAAAATGGTCAAGTAAGATTTCAATGAGAAAAATAATCAAAGACTAATTTCACATATTAATAAAATAAAATTGTAAATATATGCGCTTCTTAAATTCATACATATCTAAAGTAAGTGACGTAATGCTATACGTAAATCATGATTAAATATATTAAATTATAGCTTTTTTATGGATTTAATTAATTCATTACGAAAATACTCATCTTTATTTACGCTTAAATGAATACAAAATCATAAATAAAATAGTCAAATAAGGTTTAAATGAAAAAACTAATCAAAGAATTATTCCACATATAAAACATAATTATAAATGTACATGTATTTCTTAAATTCATAAATCTCTCAAGTAAATTCCTCAAAAAATAAAAACAAAAAATATAAGTAAATTCCTCAAAATTATATTTTAAAAAATCATAAAAACTTTAAAAGATCTATACAACATATAAAAAAACAACTTAAAAATTCAAAAAAAAAGCAGTATAAAGTAATTATTATTATAAAATCCAAAACGTAAATGTAAACATACTATTAATTATTTAAGAAGTTTAAATTTAATTAAATTAAAGTCCGAATCAAACAAGTCAAAATAGTAGTCCACTATTGAGCAAAAGAAAAAAACAAGTCTCTATCAAACTAGTCAAATTTTATAATGAACCAAAATTACTTTTTATAAATTAAGGTTAATCCCAATTAACTGTATTATTAAAAACAGTCAAACTTAAATGGCAATAACCGTAAATATTGATCAATTTAATGTCCTATTTTCTCACAAAATTCCAAAATCTGTTAAATGTTTTTTCTCATCTTTCAAAAACAATAAAAAAAAATTAATACATCAAGGGCAAAATAGTCTTTTTCATTTCTACTATAAATATCAGACCTTCGCTTTCACAAATAACACACTCTCTTAGTACAAAAAAGCGCAACACCACCGCCCTTTCTCTCTCCAAAATTTTACCGGTCGTCGCCGGAGAAAATATCCGTCGAAGTCACCGGCGATAACTCTCACCGGGAAACAATCTCTCTTACAATTTCACTTTTATCAAACTTCCATATTTCAAAAGACCGACGTCATACTGTTACCGGTGGCAGTGGAGCAACGCCGGAGGAGAAGGAGGAGGAAGTAAGTTTCATTTCCAGTTCTAGTTTCAACTAATTTAATACGGCATCATTCACGGTGGTTGATTACCGGAAAGTACGCCGTGTTTTTAGTTTTTTCTTTTTTTTAGAACAGTGAGCTTATCGGGAAAAGGAAACGGCGACGTTTAATGACTCAGGGAACCATTAAATGACGTTGCTTTAGTGATATAATCAGCGAAGGTTTATTAAAAGGAGGGAGTTTTAAAACGGGGTTTTGTTTAAAAACGGTGTCGTTTTTAATAAAAATGGTTTGACTGATTCATTCTCGAAACGGGAGAAAGAAGAAAAGCAGAGGAAGGGAACGGTGTCGTATGGGGAGGTTAGGAGTTGGGTTAGCGGTGGGTTGTGCTATGGCGGCGTGTATTGTAGCAGCAGCTATGGTGGGTAAGAGGGTAAGCAAGAGGAGGAAATGGTTGAAAATGGTGAAAGTTTTGGAAGAACTGGAAGAGTCATGTGATACTACTGTTTTTAGATTAAAACAAGTTGTTGATGCTATGGCTGTTGAAATGCATGCTGGACTTGCTTCTGAAGGAGGGAGTAAACTCAAGATGTTGCTTACATATGTTGATAAACTCCCAAATGGGTATGTATGCAATCACACTCTTGCATTTAAGTTATTACTAATACTAGCAACTTTTAGTTCCATGTCATGTTTTTCTTTTTCTCTTGCCTCATTTGAGCTTGATTGCTTATCTGTTACGTTTTTGAAAATTCATGTGAATGTTTATGTAGGTATATATATGGATGCTTATCTCACTTGTTATCAGATGAATATAAAATACCATGTTCCTGTTTTTTTCTTTATGATTGTTTTGTTTTCTTTTGCTAATTCGTTTGTTCACGCGTTTGCTCATTGTGTATTGCTAGGGGTGATGTAAGCAAAGCATTGGTAGGTTGTTTTTTTGGGGGGGAGGGGGTGGGAGTGGGGGGTTACAAGTTCTTTTCCTTGAAAGGAGAGAGGGTTTGTGTGAAAGATTGTACTTTTGTGTTATATGGTGGTAGATCTTTTGTCTTTATGGTTGATTAGGGGTGTTTGCGTTTGACTTTCCTTTTTTTTTTTGGATGTATTATGTGTTTAGGGTCGTGAAGTACGGGGAACAATGCAATGTACTCTTACTTTGTTCAACTACTTTGATCACGGAGAGAATTTGGGTTACTAGCAAATGTTTCTTTACTTTCTCTCTAATGGGATTTCATGACTTTTTCTTTAGATTTTTGATTGCTTTTAAGTTATACACGGAAACACTTTCAAGTAGTTACTTTGTTAAATCTTGAGAAAGCTTCATGATTTAGAAAGTAAAAAAGAAATTGAGAATGACTTCTTTGTTTTTGAGTAGTCTGAAATGGACATTACTTGGTTCCAGATGTGCAGTTGCCAGTTTATTGCGTGCCTTTTGTTAACCAGGGTGGCTACCAAGATAGATATGTCAAGCACCAGTCTGGTTGATAAGTTCTGTTGTAACGCTAAGTCAAAATTCTGCTGTTATGCAGAATTTAGAATAATATGACTAATCTTAAGTATCTAATGAATCTATTCATCATGTTGTTGTTCACTGTAAAAAAATCCGTATCACAAGCATCAATAGGTTCGCCATAAAGATATTGATATCATTTTGCGCACCTCTGATTCTCCAAAGAATTTTTGATTAGATGAAAGGTAGTATTAGATCAGATTCTTTTTGATCAATCATAATAGTCGATACATAACAGCCTTGAATGCTACAGTAACTAATTTGACCTTAACATGCGCCTCCTGCTTGTTTTTTTTCTTGTCTAGTTTCTTTGATTGCAAGTGCACTCGTTTGGTTATTTCATGCATGTGTTGGCTCTTATCATAGATAATGAAAATCAGGCATTGGATTCTTACCGAATCATCGTCCGGTTTTGTTGGACATAACTTTTATCGTTCTTATTTTTATTCCTTTGGTGTTAATATATAGGAGGAGATGTATTTTTAAAAGTTGAGAATGCAGTACTAGAGAAAGATTTACTTATCTTCTCCTAAAAAGAGACTTTATAATGGTTTTTCTTCAAGATCAAATGCACATAAAAAGAATGAGGCTTTTCTGGTTGAATGCCTCTTGAGTTAATGAAACACAGGAGAATTCCTCGCTCTGTGTTGCAGTTTTAATGCTGGCTGACAGGTGGCTACTTTGTTAGTTATCTCTAATGATCATATTTTTGTTATTTGATAACTAATTTTGGGCTTATGATTTTAGGAGTGAGGAGGGAACATATTATGCTCTGGACCTTGGTGGTACAAACTTTAGAGTTTTGAGAGTCCACTTAGGAGACCAAAGGTCTGCTATTCTTGGACAAGATATTGAACGCCAACCCATTCCGCAACACCTAATGACAAGCACAAGCGAGGTAGCTGAGTTTGTGCTTCTAATTTTTTTATTATCTTCCTGCAAACAACAATTTTTTTATTTGATTTGTTAGAGATCAACAGTCTTTACCCTTTTTTGTTATGTGTAGGATCTCTTTGATTTCATTGCTTCATCGCTAAAGGACTTCATTGAAAAGGAGGGTAATGACTTAGAACAGACTTCACCTAGGAGGAGAGAACTTGGTTTCACATTTTCATTTCCTGTGAAGCAATCTTCCATCTCATCTGGCATTTTGATGAAATGGACAAAAGGATTTGCAATTGAAGATACGGTTAGTTAACGAGAGGCTTTGCTCTTATATTCTATGTAGTTCAAAGTTTGTAAATGTCTATGACTTACCTTTTATGAATAAAGTCGTAATTATTGGTCTCACGGCGGGGTGTGACACTTACCTTTTCAGTGCATGCATGTCGATATTTCGGTAGGAAATTTAGTACTGCTTGTGTTACTTGAACTGTATTATGTGACCATGCAAAGCTAACAGCTTGAAGAAGCTGTCTATTTCTTTCGAGTCGTCTCAGTATTTCCTTTATATTGCAAGTGAGAAATAGTTATCAGTGATGTGAATGTGGTACGGATTTATGAACCTCATATACCTTTGGATTGTCAATTTACAATATAACTTTTTTTCTGTTCTCATGTTTCTTTATTTGTAGATTGGGAGAGACGTTTCTGAATGTCTGCAACTAGCACTCTCCAGGAAAGGTCTAGATGTGCGGGTTGCAGCACTGGTGAGCACTTCCCTCTTCCAGTTTCTTGCTTCTGCCCAACTTCTGCCTAGACATATATCCTTGCTCATGTCTGTGAGACTTACTTTTGGATTCTTGCTATCTTCCACTAGGCTCATGTTACATGGTTTAAGGCCCCTCTGTTTTTACTTTAGGTGTTACTCAGAGCTGTATGATATGAGATTTTAACCTTTAAGCCATGTATTTCTCCACATAATAGGATAGCTATCTGTAGACCTTATTTCAGTGAAGCTGTACAATAGACGTCCTAACACTTCTTTCTTGATTTCTGTAGAACATTAAAACAAAGAAAATGGGCATATATAGAAATGATTTTTTTTCTACTATCGTATCTTGCCTTCTTTGAATGTTCAGTCCAGGAAATCATTATTTTATCACTAGTTTATAAATGTCTTCCCTTGTGTATAAGTTGGAGAATTACTGTGGTTAATATTTTTCTCCTTCGTCTTACATAGTATTTTCCTTCAAATTTTAATCGAGACTTGATTAGTTTTAGCTCTTGTGCAATGGGTATTAGAGCTTATTGTTGCTGCATTATGCCCCAGATAAATGATACTGTGGGAACTCTAGCTCTTGGACATTATAATGATGAAGACACAGTTGCTGCGGTTATAATTGGGACTGGCACTAATGCATGCTATTTGGAGCGGGCAGATGCAATTATCAAGTGTCAAGGTCTTCTAACAACATCTGGAAGCATGGTAATATTTACTTGCATATGTTCACATTTTTTTAGGCTTAGTTCTTTTTATAAAAGTTTGCTTACATGTTTTCCTACTTTCTGTAAATTAGGTGGTCAATATGGAATGGGGAAACTTTTGGTCATCTCATTTACCAAGAACCTCATATGATATCGACTTGGATGTTGCTAGCCCAAACCCAAATGATCAGGTAAAGTTTTTATTTCTTGCAAACCCTGGTGTATTTTATATGACTTGACGCACTTCAAGCATCATATTTGAGGATTATGCTGCAGGGCTTTGAGAAAATGATATCAGGAATGTATTTGGGAGACATTGTCCGGAGAGTGCTCCTTAGAATGTCTAAGCAATCAGATGATTTTGGACCTTCATCTTCAAAATTAGCAATTCCTTTCGTCTTGAGGTGCAACATGTTTTCTTCTCACTTTTTCGATGAATATTTCTATGTGATGTATGGAATTTAGTACTTATTAGTTTAACTGGAAATAATGACAGAACACCGTTGATGGCTGCTATGCATGAGGATGATTCACCTGACTTGAGTGAAGTAGCCAAAATCCTAGAAGAAGTTCTGGAGGTATACCCTTTTTTATCTTCCTATCCTACACTTACTTCAATGATTGTGGCATATGATATTTGTCCACTTCTTGTTAAATACTACTTGCCGTGTTGCTTGCTTTCTTACTTCTGGTTCTTGGGCCCCTCGACTTTCAGTTACCCGATGTGCCAGTGAAAGTCCGGAAGCTTGTAGTGAAGGTATGTGATGTCATTACTCGAAGGGCTGCGAGACTAGCAGCTGCTGGTATCGTAGGAATCTTGAAGAAGATTGGTCGAGATGGGAGTGGGGGCATAGCCAGTGGAAAGTTCAGGAGTAATAGGCCAAGTCGGATGAGAAGAACAGTTGTGGCTATCGAGGGTGGTTTATACACAAGTTACACCACATTCAGAGAATACCTGAATGAAGCAATGGCGGAAATTTTAGGGGAAGAAGTTTCCCCTTACGTCGTTCTTAGGGTCATGGAAGATGGATCAGGCACTGGAGCAGCTCTTGTTGCTGCTGCAAATTCACCCCCTGAGGCAGCGGCGGATACAGTACAGCTGCAGTGAATAGAAGCAAATACTAATATATATATATATACATATATATATCTATACACAGCTTTGTAAATTGTAGAAAAATATCTCAATCCATCAAAATGTAAAAGGGAGGTTGTGTATATGTGTCATATATGTCAAAATATGATATATTATATATAGTCTAGGAAATCCCCATTGCTGTCTTAGAATGATATTGGCCCATTGGAAGTTGAAGAAAATTAATGGTATTGTTGATTTCATGAAGTGTTTACCCCATTTCTTTATTTTGTGTATGTAAATACATGATCTTTTGAAATGTTCTCATTTAATTATTTATTCATTTATTTTATGTCTTAAACACAACTATTTCTTTTCCACTTGTATTATTTTATGCTTTCATTTGTTCGATGATCTCTTATGCTCACTTACAATTTGAATCGAAAAAAATGTTTGCTTTTGAAAGAAGTTATATATTAGGTTGGACCAAGTATAAACATTAATGGAAAGGAGGCATTTGGCATGCAAGCTTTTCCATAAAGTTTATAAAGTAGAGGGATTCTTTAAGGAGAAGTTGACCATTTGTCTTTTTGTCGGCTTGTTTTACTTTATGATATTAATTGATATGTTTGCGCTTCACATGTTTATACTTATTGTTAATTTTGTTGATATAGAATTAGAAGAATTATAATATGAAACTTAAATATATAATGTAAAGACATATGAAAAAGTAATAAAAAGAAGAAGATTGATATACATGAAAAAAACATGCACAAGAAAAAAGAAGAAGAGAAAAATAGGTTAAGAGAGATAGTATAAGTTAAATGTAGATTCTTTGAGTAGATTCTTAATGTTTTTAGTTTGAGACTAAAATTATTATTAATTTAATTGAATTCTTTTTTGTGGTTAGAAAGCTAATTAGTTTCTAATTTTAAAAATAAGAAAAACTATATTTTCTTTAATTTTCCATTTTAGATATACTACTATATGACAGCTAATCAATATCTGGCTATCATTAGATTAATTCCTAATGTAATTTGAGGTATCATCAGTCTAAAGAAACAAAAAAAAAACAATATAATTACTTAAAACATTTTCTCTTTTTATTGAAAGGGACATACAAAATTGATAAACGTTTGTAATAAGTGAAATGATTTTTTTAGTATGATTCATTGTACTAACTCATAGAAAATTGTTGAAACAAAAAAAAAAAACTTTTAGGAGTTAAATTATGGCACTTGATAATATAATTTGAAAAAAAGAGATCATATTTGCAAAAAATAGAAAAAATTAAGATAAAATATTGCAAACTTAACAATTTCACAATTCTTGTTTTAAGAGATATATTACATTCTAACAAAGTGCGAAAATTTTCAAAAAGAAAATTCTGAGTACAAAATAATGAACAAGTGAAGTACATTTTTTATTAAAAGAAAATCTAACATTTAGTTGAACCATATTGGTATGTGTGTTGTAAATTGTAATATCTATTGTCCTTGTTTTCTCATAATTTGTACTAATAATGACGAAGCTTAGGTAAATGGTTTTTTTCTTTATTTTTAAATTGAACAAATAAAATGAAACATTTTTTTTTCATATCGAGATAAAAAAATAGGAAACGAAGGCAGTACTTCCTAATAAATGTATTTTTATGTCCCTAATTATCACGTGGGGGTCCATTTTATTTGAATGACATTCGCTTCATAGAATGATTCTTTAAAAAAAAAAAGATTCTTTTAAAATTGGTACAAAAATTTAAGGAGTAAGAAGGTGAAGATCGAAGATCGTAACTCAACCTATTACGTCGTGCTAGTTTGATGTCAAAATTAGTTCTTGTAATATAAGTATTAATTGTTGTAATAGCTCCTATTCAATATTGAGATTGTAGTTGATTGTTATAAGGTTATTATTGAGTTGTAATAATTTCTAGATTGAATAGAGTAGTTGGGTGGGTAGGATTTGCAATAACAAACAAGTGTAATTTCTTGGAGAGTAGTTAGAACAGTTTTGAGTGAACTGTTGAGTTGATGTACTAAAGTTAGTCCGATTAGATTGTTGAGTTGCAATTTAAAACACTGATCTTGAGAAGTTAGTTGAGATTGGTGGTTGAAAACCTACACGTTATAGGTCGTGATTTTTTACTCCTTTGAGCAAGGAGTTATCCACGATAAATTCGTCTCTCGTTAATTCCTTGTTTAGTGTTTATTAAAACAAAACAAAAGACTTAGTACTCTTATTAAAAACAATGTGATTGTCACCTGACATTTTATATTATCGTAGTTGACGTATATAAATAAGGATAAACTACCTTTTTAGACATGCATCACTATTATATATATTAATATTATCTTTACTTTCAAACAATTACATATATTATCACTTTTAATATTTTATACCATATATTAATATATTATTTGAAGATACAATTAGATTATTAGATACCTACATACCTTAAAACTATGATTGATTAATTATTTGCTTAACTAACTCTTTCACTCTTAATTCTCCCCTCCCATAGTTATCACTCAATTATGTCTCCTCCTTTATGATTCAAGAATTTCATCGTACAATTTCATTCCAACAATAGCTAATCTATTCTCTTCTTCTCAAGATATCATCACCATGGCCGACAAATTCTCCTGAATCCAAATATTATTCCGTATTATTCATTTATGACTAGATCAAATCAAAGTAACTGCTACAGAGAAAACTTTAATTCAGAGTGGGTGTTGATTGTTTGTCTCCGAAAGAAATGGTTCTTAGTTTTGATTATGTTATGGCACAACGCAAAAGGATCAAAGGGAGTATTGTAGAGAGTTTTTGTTTGCTGGTGTTCTTCTAAGACTTTCTTTGGTTACTGTGACATGAATTTGATAGTACCAATATTACTTTGATATAGCCCTTGAAACATATGTATCCAATAAGTAGTAATCTTAATTAATTATGTGGTTTGCCCAATAAATAATTCTTACAAATTACTATAGTAATCTCTTTATTAACACCGCCCCTTATGTATAGAGAGTTAGTCATCACGTTGTTTTTTCTAGAAAAGGTCTACTCTAATTGTTTATATACTTCTCCCGTATTAATTTAATTTATGTGATACTGTTCAAATTTTTGAGAGAAATAAATATTTCTTTGACTATAATTTTTTATATAATATGTATTCCCTCCGTCCACTCTTACTTATCACATTTTGGGCTAGACATATCTATTAAGAAAACAATAATTATCATGTCTATTTTACCACACTACCCTTATTAATTGATTTTAGTACTCTCCCGTCTCTATTTACTTGTCAAATATTTCCTAATTTAATTTCCCCTTTTACTTGTCATTTTTGACAAAATCAAGAAAGAATAGTTTTTTTCTTTCTATTATACCCTCAATTTATTAACATTGAGTTAATGTCTTTGAAAAATGCAGTGAGGAAATATATTTAAGACTCTATCAATTAAAAGTGATAAAATGGTAAACTCACTATACCAATCATTATTCGTGTGTCAAAATTTGACAAGTAAAAAGGGACAGAGGGAGTACTAGGTCTTGGAGAATAATTTGAGAAATAAGTAATTAATCTCAAGGGTAAAACATGAAAAAATATATCGTCTTTTTGTTAATATGCGAAAAGTGACAAGTAAAAATGAAACATGTTTTGAAATAGTGAACGAGTAGAAATGAGTTTTGTATATTTAATTATCAAAACTTATGCTCACTACATTCAAAGTTACTTATCAGTTATCACCAAAGTTAATTTGACTTATCTTTGTAGCTAAATTGAATTGAACTAAATTAATTTAATATTTAAACTTTAAAATTAGTTCTTTGAAAATTAGATGAAAAATACAATATTTTAAAAAATTTTCTCATATTATGATGTAAAAAATTCATCTTAAAATATTGACCAAAATCATTGAATTTAATTATCTGAAAGAAAAATAAGACGAGTAAAAGCAAAACATGACTCATGAGTAGTATTTCTTTTATATAATTTTTAAATATATAATTTTTTTTAATTTAATAAATTCAATTTTCAAAATTTAAAAAGGCCACATAAACTGAGATGAATAGTGCAACCAATTAATGCATGCATCGTTATTAAATTTTAAATTTGAATTAGCATGAGTTATCATCACGACTAGAAACTAATTCAATTAATTCATTCGTAAAGTCACTAAAAATTGCTTACCATACGAGATATTAAATTTAAAATTTAAAATTTATATAAATTTGAATTGGTAAATATATGCATCGTTCTACGTGACAATTTATAACTTATATAGCGTATGATGTGTATTATGTCTCATAAAATATGTGTCTACTTATTCAATTTTATATAAGTTTAATTTAAATATTTACTTGTACACATACAAAATTGAAGGACATAGATATCAATTGAGATTAAATTTAAAAATACATGTATTATACCTTATAATAACTGTTATCAACAAAGTCTTTGCATCCAATTAATTAGCTGTTGGGCGTTTTCTTGATACATTTATAGTGACATTTATGAATTTTTTTTTTTTTGTTTTTGTTTTTTATATATATTTGAAAATAATTCTCTGTAAATTTTTTATTTTTCTAGTAATGGACGTGCTTCTATAGTTTTAAAAATGTTACGACATTTTAATACTACCACAAGCTGAAAATATCTTTAATCATTTCTTGAGCAATTGAACACTATCACATGAATTGAAACAATGAAAGTGATTTCGTTTTTTTCTAAAGAAGAATGTATAATAAAAGATAATGAATATCTAAGAATTAAGATGTCATAATTCAAATTATAATGCTAAGTTTAAATTTTGTCAATCGAGTCTATTCCTTTTTTTTTGGTTAGGCCAATTCAATATTGTCATATAAATTTATTAAAAAATATTTAAAGATATCAAAATTTGAATTAAAATACTTAAATTCAACTATTCATTATCTTTTAATTTCTCAAATTCTAAATTCGATTGTTTTTTTAGAATTTTAAAGAATATAATATAGATAATTTATCTTACTAGGGATTTGCATTAAGGACATTGATTATCCAATAGATCTGAAGAACTACATACAATACATATTTAGTGGAACTTAAAATTAGCAGTAGCAACTAATTATAATACATTAGCTAATTGTGTAAATAATCACAACAAATGCATATTAATAAATAGTTCACCATTACGGTACTTATATATAGTAATAACATAAAACTTGAGATCATTTGACGTTTGTTCAATCAAAAGTCAATTCAAGATTTGAGCCTTCTCTTTTCGAACAATGTCTAAAGGCACATAATCTAATTCAATCAAGTAATCATGATAAGATTCTGAAAATAACAACACCCAAATCATTTACTTTGAAAAATGGATCAAATCAATTCATAAATCCAATTTCAAAAATGAGATTTGAATCCGAAAATCCTTTCTTGAAAATGTTACCCAAGACATTAGGAACACAATGGTGAAAACCATTTCGAAAAACGAATTAAAATTAGTTTACAATCACCATTTTACTTTAGAACTCAAATCCTTAAAAAATCCTGTCATTTGCCAATAAAAATCTCAAATTTTGATGTTAAAATCCATAAATAATCAAAGGGAATTGAAGTTTAAGGGTTACAAAGACTTACCCAATTGATTCTCCACGAAAAATCTCATAAAACCACCTCCAAGGATTTCCCGTAACTCAAGATGGGGAAAAAATTGGGTATATCCCGAAATGGCAGGCCAAATGGGTCTCTGATGTCTTAAAAGTGACCCCTGGATAAAAGTCAGCCTTTGCTTTCGCGAATAGACCTCTCGTGAACGCCATGATGACTTTATTCAAGCGATGCTCGCTAAAGTGAAGCACACAAACACCGTACAATACAAATCATATATGAAAATTGTCTACGCTCAACGTTTCAGACACAATGGAAACATTGGAACATGAATATGAGGTCTCCTTGACCCGAGTCCCTTGTAAGTCATAATAATGGAACATAACGCCTAAAAAGGCTAAATCAAGCTTGGGACTTCTAAAAATTCAACCAAGACCTCACCGAGGCCTAAATCATCCCCCGAATCTGATGGAACTCTCAGAATTTTGATCCGGGCATTCAAATCCCAAATGTTGACCAAAGTCAATCCAAATGCTAAAATCTCAAATTTCCAACTCAGGACCTCAAATTCTCAAAAAAGACTGAATCTGAAACAGACAACACTCCTAGACCAAATCTCACCTTCCGGAGCTGATGAAATAGACAAAATTTCATTCCGACACTCAAAACTCCATAAGACATCGAAAACCACTTTCTAACAACTTAAGCCTTTCAAATTTCCAAAATTTCCATAATTCGCACTTTTAACTCAAAACTCAAAACCAATTTTTAAACTCATTCCCAAAGTAAAGCATTTGCTAATTGTTTTTTTGATGATTTTATTTTCACTTAAAACAATATTGAAAATTCTAAAAAAAAAAAGAAGTTCAAAATTTATATTGAGAAAATAAAGAAAAAAGAAAGAAAGAAAACTATTAGCTTTTGCCAAAACTATTTTAAAACTTTGTATTAAATAACTCAAATCTTCATACTAATAAATAAACATTATACGATAATATCCGAGGTAATATATATGTTGCAAAGACATGACTAACATCTATTAATTAACTAGAATTAATCCTTAGTTTTATATTACTATGTGAGGCTAGCTAAATGTTTTATATCTGCTAAGAACACTATGTTAAAAAAATATATGTAAAAATAAAAAATGCATCTCTAAATTATTATTTTTAATGTATTTATAAGCATTTAATACCTCTTATTAAAATTTTGTTTTAAAAGACTCATTTGATTATGACGTACACCATTGTTTGAACCATTATATTTTAATGATTAATCAACATTATCCTTGTTCATTAGCTTATTGAAAACATGCAAACAAGTGATTTATCACAATGACGCGCAAATAAGCATGTTTTGATGTAATGTCTTATGCTTAACAGTTTTATGGATCTGATGTTCGAATAAATATTTTAAACTTCGACTTAAGAGGAGGACAGTTTGAACAACCCACGCTGTATGAAGATCAGAATTTGATCAAATTCGGACTAATCTGAAAATGCTATGACATGGGTGAAGGATGGGATATCTCAACTACACCAAGGTGATTGTTATGTCCTTATCTAAACTCTTCCGGAGATAATGAGGGTGATCAGTAAAGGGCATACTTTTTAGTTGCAAATCTTCTGAAAGTATCAAAATAATCAATATGATATTTCCAAGGGTAACTAAGTCCTTTTTGATTTTATTTGTGGAATGTTGTTCCAACTTTTCATTCTTTGAATGAACTATCACTCGAAATGGAGTTGAAAACCACCCCCAAACAAGTTTATATGGTATTAAAGGGACACTGAGAGTGAAGCTGATAGATTCGGGACACACTCTTTTCGGGGTTTAGTGTATTTTGGCCATTGAATGATATGAATAATAAAGTGTAAATTATTATTTTATCCCTACATTTAATGTAATTAATTAAAGGGAAAAGGGTCAAAAATACCCCTCAACTTTGTTTTATTGGTTGACTATACCCTTACCGTTAAAATGAAGTTAGTTTTACCCTGTCGTCTACAAACTTATTATTTGTACCCTCCAAACCAACGGTTTTTCCAAATCAATCTCAAATTCTCAATTTTGACCCGAATTATTCGTGTAATCTTATTCCATAAAAACTAGCACAGACTTTGTATTATCGAATAAGTACACACGAGACTACTAATTTTATAAACAAAATCTAAAATTGCAAGCAAAATTTCAAAGTTCTTGAGAAGCAAATAGCAAATAGTAATACCATGAATATTTTGAATTTACAAATTAAATTAATAAACAAAATACTTATAATATTTTTTGAAAACTTACCTGTTCAAAGGGAAAAAAAATTCAACACCTGTTTGAAAGAGAGAAGAAAGATACTAATAATGGAGAGAGAAGGGGACACATATAGAGAGAAAAACAACGACGTATGCTGATATTAGAGAGAGGGGCGTATATTGAGAAAAAAAAAGATGTTTGAGCTTTATGGCGAAATAAATTAGCGTTATAAAAGAGTCTGAATAGAAATAAGACTTTCTCATAAATCTGAAAGAATCAGATGCTTTCAGACCCATTAAGTGATTTAAAAAAAAAAAATCAAACGCACTTAATGACCCATTAAATCATTCAGATTTAAACCTCCATTAAATGTAAACAAATGAGTCATAACTTTGCATCATTGATCAATCAATACTTATAATCAAATTTCTATACTTCAAATAATAAAATAAATTTTAATTAGATTATCCTATATTCATTTAAAAGAACTAAAAGATGTTTAATCCAAAAGCTTGATATATTATCATATTTACTCAAGCTAGGGGTTAGGAGGATACAACTTGTCTAGTATTCAAAATCATAATTATCATTGAACATAGATAAGGTGAAATTAGACAATCATAAGCACAATGACAATCATATTTTACATAAGCTCTTGTGGGAAATCTTTAGTGTATATTTGGTGAGCTAAGTCTTTGAGAAAAATCGTGTTTCATGGGCGAAAAATAGTAAAAAAATAATAATTACTCAACCATTTTCTCTTTCTATTAAAAGGGAAATACAAAAATCAATAAACAATTGGATTTATGAGAAACAGCTTTTGTTAGTATGATTCATTTTACCTCGGTATATAGAAAAAAAAATTAAGATCATTCCAAGGGTTGACATTTGATGATAAAATAGGAAAAAGTAAAATACAATGTTGAGATGGATTAGATTAAGACCTAAGCGAATTTTAAGAGAAAAATGACATACTTGTTATAGAAAATTAACTCATGTTACTTGTTAATATAATTTGAAAAAAATAATCATATTTGCATAAAGTAGAAAAAATAGTCCTCAGACTAAAATTTAATCGAACAAAAACATTTTTTGTTACTTTATTTAACTTAATTCATGGATTAGTTATATACCTCATACAAGATTTTATTTTATCCATAGAAAAAGGAAGGATAAATAATTCATGGTTTAACAACCCTTGGATAAGACCCCTAAATGACTAAACTATCCCCAATATTTTCTTAAATTTCATTTGTAATTTAATGTCTTTTTTAAAAAAAATAAAAAAATCTAATTTATATTGGGATAGTTATAAATGTTCTTTTTAATTCTCCAAATCCGTTCAATGTAATTTGATGATTTCACAAACTAATATATTTTTTCAATGTTTGATTTGTTATATTGGGTTGATTTTTTTCGGTTTTCCTTTTATGTAATTCGTCGATTGACCACTTGAACTATTTCTTTTCTCCTTTTAAATAAGCTTCGTGTATTTAAACTAACAATTTAAGCAGCCTTAAATCTATGTTAAGCTTAAGGTATATTTGACCATCAAAAAATTAGAAATACACCATCCTATCAAGGATTTCCGTAGTGGTATATCACTCCTCGAAATTAAATTTTTTTTTTTTATATTTTAGTATTTAACATGACTAATTAAATGAAATAGAAAATCCCATAATAACTCAAGAGTATATAATAGGAAATAAGCTTTTTGTAGAGTTTTAAACCAAACACAAGATTAGATGGAAAACTATGAAACAAACACTTGATAAAAACTAATCCCTTCACTACTAATGCCTGCATTATTAATCCATCCGTTACTAATCCTGCATTATGCATCTTTCTACCAAACGACCCCTTAGGGGTTTACAAGCTATATATATATATAAAAAAAAATTTCTAATACAAATATAAGATCTACGAAAAAGCTACTGAGACCAATTAATTCAAATCCATAAACCCCCACTTAGCTTTGTCTATGTCGGTCATGGGTGTGAAACTTTAGCACCTTCTCCAGAATTGGTATGATCACCAACAATGAGACCAGTTAAACCATTTTTATAAACATCATCATCAACATCCCAACCAGAAGGAACAATTTCCTCAATTAGCGTCCTGACTTGAACCAAATCAGTTCCTTTCTTTTTCATTAGTAATGCGAATTCTAGCGCCTCAAGTAAATTTGAATCAATTTTTGGATTCCAATCGATTTCATTGATGTATAGATCAGGATTTGAAAGCTCCAAATTATCAAAAGGCAAATTACGAAACTCAACATAAAATTTGTTTTTAGCATCATAAAATGCTTTTTCACCAGCTGAATCATCCCAATTAGTATTTCATAATAAAAACGAGTATTTACCTTGTAACGGAAGAAATTTTTCCATGATTTAAATGAACTATTCTTTAAGCAAAACTCCTTCTCCCAAGAAGGAATTATTACTGGCCTCCAAACCCCTAAAAAAATAAAATAAATTTCTAAATAGAATTAGGATTAAACAATTAATAATAAGATAAATCAATCAAATTAGTTATGTTATAATGTATGTATAAAGAGTGATGCGAGCTGAAACAACTTTTTTTGGTTAAGTGATTTTTTTATTTTTTTTTTCTGATTAAACTTACGTGTTTCATATCTTTATTTAATGTATCTAATAGAATGCGAGCTCATAAATTTCAATAAAGGAATTCAATTGAATTCTCTTTAGATTATATATTTTGAATCATTTTTGAATTATATAATTCAAGAAATTTTGATCTTTGAATTACAGAAAAAGGAATCTTACATTTTTGAGTTGTTCTTGTGCTTTGTCTTTGCTTGTAACATTGATATTTTTTTGATTGAAACGCCATAATTTCTTTATTTTTGTGTTTTGAAGTAACAAATTAGGACTTAATAAGAGGTCTATAAATAATTACCACAATGTGAACTGTCTTAATGTGAACTTTATCTATATAGAAAAATAACTACAAATGACAAAATATTCAGATAGAATTTGGACTAAAAAAATTTGACCAAAAAAAATAAATTTTAGAACATCTGGCATTAGGACATCCGTCACTAGTTTAGTCGTATTAGGATTGCATTACTAGTTCAATAGTTATTATTTATTTAGATTATTTTAGTTCAGTTCGTTTAGGAGTCTTATTATTTTACAATCAAGACTGAAATTTATAGCCTACAACACAGAATAATGGTTTCAAAACACTAGAATACAACTCAAGTGACTTCTAAAAACAAAATTTCCCAAAACAAGTTTGTGATTGCAAAACAAATCCTAATAATACCCTTTCATCAAAAGTCATAACAATTCAATCCAAAATCTACCTTCTTTACAAGTGTGAGATTAAAATTTTCACACTTATTTTACAATCAAGACTGAAATTTATTGCCTGCAACACAAAACTAAAATACAACTCAAGTGACTTCTAAAAACAACATTTCCCCAAATAAGTTTGTGATTGCAAAACAAACCCTAATAATAAAGATTCATTAAATGATTAGCCCTGACTACACAAGCAACATGCATTCCCCGAACCTATATATATCTACTAAATGAGTGGTGCCCGTGCAAGGCACATGCTTATTTCCCGACACTATTCTCTATATTATTAGCACTTCATAAGATTGAAATTTAAACAAGTCAATATGAAACACAAAAAAGGAAGCGTCACCACCAAATTGATTCAATACTTCATAGAGTTCTCTTGAATTGAGGAACAAAGTTTTGCAAGAAATTTTCAAAATATTATGAAAATATCTATTAAGTAATCATTTGTTTGCAACATTTTGACTTTCAAAGACCCTTTCGAACATTTGGGAAACAATAAACATTTGGATTTATGTGAAACAACTTTTGTTAGTATGATTCATTTTACTTCTTTTTATAGAAAAAAAATAAAATCATTCCAAGGTTTGACATTTGATGATAAAATAGGAAAAAATAAAATACAATGTAGAGATGGATTAGATTGAGACCTAATCGAATTTTAAGAGAAAAATAGCATACTTTTGAACTAGATCTATGTTACTATAATTTATATAAAATTAAATCACGTTACTTGTTAATATAATTTGGAAAAAAATAATCATATTTGCATAAAGTAGAAATAAAAAAGAACACAAACTTGATCATTTCACGATTCACGTTTAAAGCCATAAATTACATTCTAATGAACTCACAACACTAGTACGGAAAGCCATTTCCACGATCCATTCCTTATCATTAAACCATCATTCAATTTTGTTAAGGACTTTATAAATTATTATACCTATATATTTATTTAATTTTCTAATACAGATTTTAAAAAAACTACTGGATTCATCCAATCCCATAAACCTCCACTTAGCTCCGTCTCTGTCTGTCATGGGGTGAAACTTTAACACCTTCTCCAGACTTGCTATGACCACCCACAATGAGACCAGTTAAACCATTTTTATAAACATCGTCATCATCATCCCAACCAGAAGGAACAATTTCCTCAATTAGCGTCCTGACTTGAACCAAATCAGTTCCTTTTTTTTTCATCAGTAACGCGAATTCTAGCTCTTCAAGTAAATTTGAATCGATTTTTGGATTCCAATCGATTTCATCGATGTAGAGACCAGGATTTGACAGCTCCAAATTATCAAAAGGCAAATTACGAAACTCAACATAAAATTTATTTTTAGCATCATAAAATGCTTTTTCACCAGCTGAATCATCCCAATTTAGTATTTCATAATGAAAACGAGTATTTTCCTTGTAACGCAAGAAATTTTTCCATGATTTGAATGAACTATTCTTTAAGCAAAATTCCTTCTCCCAAGAAGGAATTATTACTGGCCTCCAAACCCCTAAAAAAATTAAAATAAATTCTAAATAGAGTTAGGATTGAAAAAATTAATAACAAGATAAATCAATCAAATTAGTTATGTTATAATGTATGTATAAAGAGTGATGCGAGCTGAAAGAACTTTTTTTGGTTATGTGATTATTTAATTTTCTTTTGACGTTTTTCTGATTACACTTGCGTGTTTCATATCATTTATTTAATGTATCTAATAGAACACAAGTTCATAAATTTCAATAAAGGAATTCATTTGAATTTTCTTTAGATTATGTATTTTGATTATTTTTGAATTATATAACACAAGAAATTTTGATCTTTGAATTAAAGAAAAAGGAATCTTACATTGTTGAGTTGTTCTTGTGCTTTGCATTTGCTTGTAACATTGATATTTTTTTGATTTAAACTCCATAATTTTTTATTTTGTTTTGTGATGGAAGTAACAAATTAGGACTTAAGAAGAGGTCTATAAATAATTAGCACAATGTGAACTGTCTTAATGTGAACTTTATCTATATAGGAAAAAACTACAAATGACAAAATATTCAGATAGAATTTGAACTACAAAATTTGACCAAAAAAGTTAATAAATCTAAATAAGTATACTTTTAATAAATTATAATTAATTATAAATATACAAGCAAAAATAGAAAAAAGTGAGGTATGCAATTTCAAAATTTTACCAATTCAACGTGGATTAAATTTTAAAAAATCATTATATATAGGGTTTTTTCTCAGGAGAATCACTTTGATGATTAATAATTAGCAATAAAATTACATTTTTTATCATAAATTACCTAACTAGAAAGTGTTCGTAATAAGATAAGAGCCTTAATTTTATAAACCATTATACTTTTCAGTTATTCATATGGCCATACTTATTCTTTTAGCACATTGTCTTGTATTTGCCTTGGCTAATAAAACTCTAGTGAATTCCATTTGTCTCCTTAATTAGGGAAAAAGTCCAAATTTACTCTTTTACTAAGGCCTAAATTATCCTTAGATATACATAATTAAGATTTAGTAGAGTCAAAAGTAAACATGACACAATTTATATACTACTGACAAAGGTGCGAATGACCTTAAAGTATAATAAACCAAGTTATCTCAAGCCCAAAATCACTAGGATTGAACTTTGATTTAATTACATAAGTAGTAAACATACCATTATTGATTTAAAATCAAAAGAAAATTATCGTATGTAGAGGTTTCGTCTACCTTATTCCACACTTTAGTAAAAAATAATTAAAAAATAATAATATAACAATATCATATTTTATTATAGTAGACATATGTATCTGTATATCTAAAACTCTAGAAGTGAACACTCTTTCAATAGAGACACCATCTTCAAAGGATTTTTTCCTTTCTTTCTTGAAAGAGTGGGCATGAGCATAAAATAAGAGTTCAAGAACAAATTATCACGCATACACATGTGATATGCAAGCAACACATATTTTTAGGTGTTAGGTTGATGTCGCTCAAATTGTACCCTTTTTAAGGGGTTAAAATGGTTTATCCAAAATATAGTAACCCAACTAGGTTGAGGTAGAATCCAAAGAGAGTGTACTAGAGATTGCTTATCCTGTGCTATTGAGACACAAGAAAGTAACTATTATGGAAGAATTGAGATTTGTAACTATGATCTAGCTACTAACGATTTAGTTTTTATCAACGAAGAAGACGAACTAGGTTACTGTTCTTAGATATAGGAACTCCAACAAATACTTTACTATTCATTCAATTAGGTGTTCACCGTGCAAATTTGATAAATCTATTTTCCTAAAACCTTTCAACCTGATTAAGAGGTTATCACCCTATGTCACACCCCAAATTCGGATATGATGGCACATGTCCATTTCCCACCGGACACGTCAGCCTAACCCAACCACAACGATAGAGAAGTAGAAATACGAGAATAAAAGATAATAAATAAGCGGAAGACTTTAATTAAGACTCAACACTACCCAGAATTTGGTTGTC
>JAJOOH010003033.1:0-30694 GCA_029582605.1 Solanum gracilifrons
AACATAATGATATAAGTAATAAGTTGATAAATATTAAATAAATATAAGAGTTAGAAGTTTAGAATCATAGAATTTGACTCAAAAAGTTGATGACTTGGTATATCTCATTTTAATATGCTTAGAGTAATGCTTGAAACTAAAATTTAAAAAGAAATAAAAAAGAATTTGTAATTCACTTTGTTCAATACTTTTCACTGTTAATTCTTATTTTTAACAAAGTCCAAAAGATGTTAAAGTGGATAAAATAATTATTTTTAAAAAAATTATACTTTTTATCATAAATAATTAATTTTTCTATAAAAATTTTAACACATAATTTATTCTTGATAAAAATTTGGGGCCCCCGAAATTTGGGGGCCTAAGGCAAAGGCCTTATTTTTGCAAGCATAGAGCCGGCCCTGGTCCGGCTTCACATTCTGCATAACAATTTTTTTCATTTTCAACCCACTTCATCCCATCTCGCATAATTTTTTAAACATTTTCTTTTTTAAATGAAGTTTGATACTAAAAATGAAATTCATTTTCTCATTAAGTTGTATTAATTTAATAGATAATGACTTAAAATTTTATTTTATAGAGGTCAATTGTGAAGCATGTTATAAACCATATTAGTTTTGATTGAACCATTTCCATTTACTATGTGAAATATTTTAGTAACTTCAAAGAAATTATCTTATTAAATAACGTTCTATTATTTTTATACAATGTAGAAATAAAATTAAGTTTAAATCCACATAAAATCACATAGACCCGCAACCCTCCCGCCCAACATTAGATTTTAGAAAACTCAACCTCAACTTTCCCCGCCCCACATAAGTTTTTAAAAGACCCACTTCAACTTGTTCCGCATCCCATCCGCCCCGCACAAACTTAAAACTCCTCCGCCTCGCATAGCTTTAAACCTGCTCCGTGCCACATTCGCCCCGCCTTATTGCCATCCCTACGGATCAGTTTGCATTTTTTGTTTACTTGCCCATTGACTAGCGCTCAACATTGAATTAAAAAAAAATGTTTTGATTTCATATGGTATTTTATTATTGGTCCAATTTTAAACTTAGACTTGTTAAATAAATTTACCCACCCAATATTTCAACTTACCCTACCCAAATACTAGAGAAGATTGGTGTTGTGCCCATCAATATAACTTAATTTAATCCATTGACACCCTATTTCTTTTTTATTTATTTTGTAGGGCTACTTTAAGAAAAAGTTAAAAAGTGGGGTTGGCTTGTGGGGTCAGGACCTTTTTAACACTTTAAAAACTTGGGGGATAAAATACAAGTTTTAAAAAATCATTTTCTTCCCAACACTTCAAATATTAAATAAATTTAATCCCTCTAAAAATATAGTACAATCCCAATATAATTTTTTTAAATATATTGGGTTATCAGAAAACCATTTTTCCAATGAAACCTCACAACTTTGTTCTCTAATGTGGCTTTTGATCTTCCATATACCAACTTTATCGATATCGTAATAAACACCTTTCTCCAAGAACCAACCTTTTCAGTTTTCTATTCTTGAAATCATAAACAAACGTAAGTTCCCATAATAGTTCCTGAAGATTTCAAACAAAGTGAATCGGGTCTATTTTGTTCAATCTTCTTCACCAATTTCAGTTGAATCTTGTTCAATCTTCTTCCTCTCAGGTAAGTTTAATCGTATTTCCAGCAACTTTTAGTCCTATTTGATTTATTTTTTAATTGTGGTAGTGTAGTGAAGTTTAGATTTTTTCTTAAACTTTTAAAATCTGACCCTTTTTAGTTTATGTTTCTGATTCGGCATCGTTAATGTCGTTTTGGTTTGGATAATGCATATAATTTTTTTAAAATTTTTATATTAGTGATTTGAAAACGTTTACTGTATTTTGATCGATTTTAAAGTTTTATATTTGTGATTTTACTGTCGATTTTCGTTTGAACTGCTACTTCTTTTGCATGTGTTCTTAATGTAAGCTTTGATTGTGCTAATAGACTAGTGATCGATATTTTGATATGACAAATTTATTTTTGCTTGTCTATAGTATAGTATGACTAAAACTAGAGGTGGCATCATTAAGCGATCTAGTCCTAATGCTTCTAAAAACAAGAAAAGAAAGGCTGAAGAAGTTTCAAAAGCTTTAAAAAAGAAAAAAAATGTTGTGGAAGAACATGAGTCAAACTCTGATTCTGATACAATGGCCGAGATTGACAATTTCCAGGACAGTAGTGCCTAGTCTAGTGATGATGTTGAATCTAGTAATGATAAAAGTGATAGTGAAGATGAGAGTAGTAGAGATACCCAAACAGTTGATGAGGATGAAGATCCCCTGTCTTTGCCAATTTGTGCAAGAGACATTTCTAGTAAATCGTATGATTTAAAGACATGGATAGATGAGATAGGATCGTTTCCAGCAAAAATTTCTGTTAGAGCAAGAATGGCTAGCTGTTTATCGTGATTTAATAAATCTTCTAGTTCAAGAAAAAATTTATGAAAATTTTAAAGGTACTTGTTTTGGATACTTGAGGCATATTCCATAACATTTCAAGTTCAATGGACATATGGTCCATTATATGTTGTTGCGACGTGTGAAAAGTGACAAAAAATTATATGAAATTTGGTTCTGTGTGAATGATAAGCCTACTTATTTTAGCTTAAGAGAATTTGCATTGATTACGGGACTGAATTGCTCAACATACCCTCGTGATGCAAAATTGAAAAAAATTCTTCAAAAGGGAGAGAAATTTTACTACAAGGTGACTAAGAATAAGAACATTACTGCTACAAAGTTGATGCGTTTGATCAAGGGTTCCAAGTTGAACAAGGAGCAGAAGTTGAAGTGCTCTTTGGTTTTGTTCGTCCACACGATGTTGCTTGCCCATGATCGATCTAAAATTGTGGATGCAATCCACATTAAGATGGTGGATGATTTAGATTTCTTCAATAGATATCCGTGGAGAAAGAGAGTTTTAATTAACATTGACGTCTCTGAAGAATAAAATCAATTTGAAGAAGCAGAGTGAGTGTTTAACGAAAGAGGAAATGCATCGTATGCTATGTATGGCTTTCCCTGGGCATTTCTGGTACTTCTTATAAATTATGTAGTTGATTTATGATAAATTCTTATATATTTGTGTAGTATTTTATAGCCTCTGTTTATTTATTTGTTCTTCTATTAATTTCAAGTTTAGATATATGAGGCTCTTCCTCATCTTGGAAAGTAAGCCAAGAAGTCCTTAGATTCTCCTTTGCTCATTCCCCATTTACTTAGATGACACACCGCAAAAAATGATTATATTAGCGAAGGTGGTCCATTTAAGTACAAAGGTACAAAGTTATTTAATATTATTTAGCAATATTTATAAATTGGTGAATGATATGTAATATTTGTATATAATATTTTTCGTAGGTTGTACACCCATACCTCACACCTACTGTCTGTGAGACAAAAAAGAATTACTTGGCCACATTAAAACCATATATGGACGAAGTGAAGGATACATTCTTCAATGCCTTAAAGGCAAATTTGAAAGGTGTGACTGTCCTTACTTCAATAATAGAGAATGTGGAGGATGAGTATTTAAGTGATCACAATCATAATCAACCTTGTGAGAATTCTATACCAAGTACTTCTAAAGATGAAAATATGTCTGAGCGTGTTTTTTCCCTCGAGCAATCAATGGTGGAAATTGTTGCTTATGTACGAGAGTAGAAATTGAGAAGAACAGAAAAGAACAAGAAAAAGAAAGGAAGATAAATTTATATATTATTTCTGTAAAATAGTTTATTTGTATTAATGCTTAGCCACTGATCTTGCAGTAGATGATGCCAACTTTTCAGCACCAACAGTTGATGACGAGATTCTTCCATTAACTATAGTCGATTATATCTTGCTGCAGTTGATGAATACTTTGCTGAAGAAGTTGATGAAGTTGTAGAAAAGATGAAGGAGGAGGAGATGAAAGAAGAAGAGAAAGAACGAGTTGATGAGAAGATGACAGAAAAAAAAGGAGAAGCTGGAGGAGAATGATGAAAAAAAATAAGAGGAGAAGCTAGAAGAAAAGAAAGAAGAAGAAAGTGAAGAGAAGAAGCTGGAAGAGAAGAAAAATGAAGAAAATGAAGCAAGTGGAGAAGAAGAGAAAGAACAACACGAGGAGAAGATAACAGAGAATGAAGAAAAGGAAAAATTGGAAGAAGAAGGCTTGGCCACTGATGTGGCAGAAGTAGAAAAAGAAGTTGACGTGATGGGTATTGTGATGGAGCTTAATGGTGAGGTTGGTGGTGATGAGTAAGATATTTGTGGTCATTGATGTTTTAAGAGAGTTTTTGAAATAATTGGTTTTTGAAGACAATTGATTCATGTGATAGTTGGGGGTTTTCCTGGTTGTGAAGACAATTACTTTTTGAGATAGTTTTTTAAGACAATTAGTTTTTGAAATAGTTGATTTTTAAGAACATGGTTAAAGTGGTTTGTTGTTTTGCTGTTTTTGACGAGAAAAATGTACATCTGATAGTTTAACATGTAATGATTTTTAGATTTCTTATTAATCTATGTTATAATAGTATGTGATTTTTGCTATCACTGTTGATCTATTTAGTACTCAATTACCGCCATTAAAATTGTATGTCTAATACTATAGATTGCTATCACTGTTGAACTATAACATTATCGATCAAAAATAAAAGATATAAGAGTGCAATAAATAGAGAAATACTTTATTTACTCAGCACTACATTCCTGTTACACATTTGTTACACATTTTCAAAAAGAAAACACCAAAAATAAACCACACGATATAGTTTTTAGGCGTTTTTCTTTTTCTTCTGTCAAAATTAACCTTTCTTTTAGTTTATCTCTATCTATTTCAACATCTTTTAGCAACACTTTCAAGTGATTCCTCTGCTCTTCGACTTCTTTTAAGAAAGTCATTAGCAGATCCCTATTTTCTTCGAATTTTCATAGCTTTTTTAATATTTCAAATTTGGCCCGCAACGCCTTGAAAATTCGATGAGCTACTCATTGATGATTCATTTTCAAGCCACCTAAAAAAAGAGCATATTCCAACTACACAATTAAAGAATTATTGATCTGAATTTGTAACGGTGTGTGATGTCCTCAGCGTAGCTGGATTACCACAATGTCAATTGTAAGACTTTTTTGCATTGGATGTTTGAGATGCTTGAGACATTGTAAAAATAGAGGTGTTGGAGTTGTTTATGAGGGTTTGAGTTGTTTATGAGGGATTGTCTTCCTTTTATACAACAAAATAATCAAATGTTACCATTGAAAGTAGTATTTGAACTTTTATTACCGTTGTAAAATTTGTATATCGAAATATTTACTAGTTATCAAAATATATAAACCCCTTATACAATCGATGCATCTTCATGTGTGTGGTGTATGTATGATCAATGAGATTTACACTCTGACATTAGTAAGATATATTCAAATTTATATCTATGTTAAAGTATTGTCGATACTGCACCTACTAGAATATGACACTTATATATAGACTAAAACTAGTAAAATTTAAAAAAGACAATAATTAATTAATAATAAATTATATTTTTGAAATTTATCCAATTAAATAAGTTTAAACAAGTCATATGATCATGTAAGAGTCCATATAAATTGGGTGTGGTGATTAGAGATGTATGAGGAAGAGTTGTGGTTATACAATCAATTACATCCTTAGAACAATGTTTGAGAAAGCATAAGTATGTTGTAAGGATGTCACTTTAGTAGCAATTGAACTAAAGTCATTATATTTAAAGTCATTAAAATCTTTTGTGGCATTTATATAGAGTAAATGTTAATTATAAATACAAATTTATCATAAAATCCTGTAATTGTAGTGCATAACGAAAGATTATGTAATATTTTACTTTCTGTTGATATTAAAATCCTCATATGTTGTAGTTGTAGTCTTGTAGACTTGTAGTGGGGGTAGGGTTATTTTATTTGTTGGTTGGAACTTTATTAATGCATTGCCCATGTGAAATGATTATTTACTTTATTTGTTGGCACTCTAATAGTGATTTTTCACCAAACATTAGACCCTACTTCCATTTTTCATATTCCTTATTCTCACATCACTACCACAACTCTACATGTATCTAAACACTGAAAATCATATTTTTAAGCATTGATAACATTATATTTCAAATAAGTTTTATTTCTATATCAGACTAACATTTATTTTTTTTTGGGTGGGGAAGGGGGGAGGGGTGGTGGTGGTTTATATATCATTTCTCAGCTTGATGTTTTAAGACTTGAATAGAATATAAAAAATTTATGATAAAAAATATTTTTTAACTGTCTAAATAGTAAATAGTAAATAAGACAAATAAATTGAACTAGATGAAGTATATGAATTTGACTTAGATTAGACATACATGAATTTGTTTGTTTCTAATAACAATCCGAAAGATGGATATATTAATTTCAAAATGACAATAAAATATGTTAAAAATAGTATAGTCAACCAAAGAGTTTTTTTTTTCACCTAGAAGAAATAGGAGATTTTAATTAATTATTTTTTTACCAGAAAAATACAATTAAAAAAAGGCATCTTCATGTCTTTATTGATCAAGTGGGCCAGTGGAATATGTATAATCATGTGCACGCCATCTTATTATTTTTGAAAATGCTAACCACATGGTCCTCTACTGTATTTTATTTTATTTTATTTTTTAAATAAGTAGTATATACCAAACATCTAATATAAATCTCAATTGAGCCTTGTGCAAAAACTACCAAAAAGAAAAAGGATGGCTGAAGATATGAAGAATGAAATTCAAGATCTGTTGACTAAACCTATTACTCCAAGTGAAGAACCTGCTAAAGGTATGTAACAATAAAAATTTATATATTTTGTATATATAAATGTTAAGCACTATGTTGTTTCTTGATTTTCATGATTGATATAACCACAGATCGATGGGGGTTATTGTATGAATGAAATTTTTTTATTCTAATAAATCAGAGATCTTGTCCTGTTTTGAACCTCAAAATTAAATAATTTTCAGCATCAAATGTTGACTTTTTAACCTTTGTTTTAAAAAAAATATAAAATCTCATGATAACTAGAGTTTCACTTTTAGAAATTGAAATTTCAGAACTTTTATTTGGCTATTTATTAAATTACAACAATTGAAAAATGGTTATTAGTCACTTTTTGAGTGATTAAAAAAAAACCTTTGTAGGTAGCTCTTGTTCCTTAAATGAACCCTCTAGGCTCTAAGACACAATTTGGACTAATCATACAATTTTGAGTCCCAATTTTTTTTAAAAAAAAAAAACAAAAAGCATCAAATGCCACTTTTTCAACCTTGTATTTTTATTTTTTTTTAAAAATAATTGTTTTAGAATTTCAATTTCTATGATGTTTCTTGATTTTCATGATTCATATTACCGCAGATCGATGGATGTTGTTGGATCAATGAAATTTTTCTATTCTAATAAATCAGAGGTCTTGTCGTGTTTTTGAGAAATTGCCCTTGTCCTAGAGTTTAAATTTCCACATATAAAATTTATGATAGTATCCTGAAATTTCACATGTCAAATTTGAAACTCCAGAATTTTGACCAAAAATAAAATTCATATAACTCATTTTTCTTAAATTAACCCTCTAACATACAAATTTGAACTCTAATCAAATCAGTAAATTCTGAATATCAGATAATTTTTTTAAAAAAAATCGCAAAATAATGTGAAAATAAATATATGTTGTCATTTTTTGCTAGAATCATCAGAGAAAGAACAAGGACAAGGGGTAGTAGTTATAAATGATGAACAAGATGAAGCAAAAGAAGTACAAGATGAGAAGTTGGTGCATGTAGTTGAAAGAGCAAAACAGCCAACACCTCCTGGCAAACGACCTGGCCCTACTATTGGTTGAAATAATATTATTATAACTACAACTTTCGAAAATTCTAGCCGCTTGGCTGAACTTTCTTACTTATACGATAAGATGCTTACTTAATATTGAAATCGAGTTGGCAGAAAGTACTATTGTTGTTCATGTCTTGGTTCCTTTATAATTTTCTTTGTGTGTTATCTTATTTTCACTTTTAGTTTACTTTATCAATATGATGTGGAAAAATGTGTAAAAATACTTGTGTGTTGGCTTAGATCGAAAGGAAGGGCCCGACTTTACTTTTCGATCATTTTTAAAGGTCGGTTTGGATGAGCGTGGGTGTGGTTATTTGACAGATTCAAAATTTTAAATTTTATGTTTATTATATGTATATTTATTTTGTTTTATTTTATTTGATAATAATACTAAATTAAAATTTAAAATTTACTTGTCCATCTTAGAAAATTGAGAGAAATTTATCATTTTCTTTCAATATTATTCTTATCATTAATTAACTTCATAAGTACAATAAACCTCTAATAAATACTTTCTCAAAGGAATTAAGTACTGTTAAATCAATATCGGTCAAATAAAATAAAATGAAGGATATCATCATTTAAATTTCTCAATAAATATATAGAGATTAGATCAAATTATATTATCGTATTTGTCGAAATCATTTTACTAGTGTTAGCTCGGCTCTTGATCATCAGTTGATGAGATTAATTAAGTTAGAGTCTATTTGGATGAGCTTATAACTTATGATCTTATAAATCAACAGTCATAAGCTGGAAATTCTAATTTATGATTTTGACTTATTTTTGTTATTTTGTATAAAATCATGTGCTTAATTAAAAAAAAATTACCTTACACAAACATTGTAATAATCAGTTTGAACAAACTTCTAAAATCATTTAATTTTGAAAATATTTTCCAAAAATAAAATTAGTGAGAAAACAAAAAACAGTCTATGTTTGATCAATAAATTTAAAAAATACTGCTGAGCACTTTCTAAAACTGTTTCTAAATGTATTTACTGAAAATTAGTTTTTAGAAAAGTTCTTTAGTGAAAAACTACTTTTGTAGCTTTTGAAAACCAGCTTCTGATACTTATAAAAATACTTACTCCCTCTGTTTAAAAAAGAATGATCTAGTTTCCTTTTTAGTCTATTTAAAAAAGAATGACCCCTTTTTTTGGCAACACTTTAACTTCAACTTTCCACGTGGCATGTTTAAGACCACAAAATTAAAAGACATTTTGATACATTTGACATAACTTTAATTTAGAACCACAAGATTAAAAAGTTTTCTTTCTTTTTTGAAACTTCGTTCTAAGTCAAACTATGTCATTCTTTTTAAAACGGAGAAAGTATTTTTTTTTAAAAGCTCGACCGAACTCCTCGCTTTTTAAAGATAAATTCTTTTTGAAAAGAAAACTAACACTTTTGAGTTTTGGCATCCTAAAAATCAAACAAATAGTAAAATACTTTTTAAAATTTAATTTAAAAACATTTCAAATAAATCAATCTAAACAGACTTTTAATTTTTAATTTCAATAATTAGTTGTGTTATAAAAAACCAGCAAAAAAATGTTACTGATTTAACTAAATTGTCTAAACACTGGTTTGTATATTAGTTGAATTATTGTAATTACACTGTCCAAGAATAAAGAGTAAATATAAATTATAATAACTTGTTTATTCTTTTAAAAAAGTGATGGTTTAATTGGTGCTGTCCATCAAACGTTACAGGACTAGAAAGGCACCAAATATTTAGTACTCTTTTGTTTCATTTTATATGCACTTTTTTTTAGTTGATTCTAAAAATAATGCCAGCTTGTTATAATTAAAAAACAATTTAACTTTTAAAATACCTTTTTTACCTTTAATGAAAGTTTTTTTTAAAACATCGTGTCAAGTCAAATTGTGTTACATAAAATGGGACATAAGGAATAATAACTTTAGGATCATCCTTCGGGATGACTTAGTTGGCTTGGAGGGCGATTATCCACATGGATGACCCAGGATCGATCTCCCTCAATGTCTTCCGAGTCAAGTTTGTCGCATAGGACTTGCCTAATGCGGTTTACATCTCCTATGTGATTTGCAAGCTATTACACAGTGGGGGGAAGGAGGGGAGGGTGAGGGAGTTACTCAGTGCACACAAAGTGCTCATCCGAAGGATAGAGTCTGTCTGGGATTAAAAAAAAAAAAAATTTAGGATCAAGTGGATCATCATGAGTTGGCAGCCACTTGTATATGGCCAAAAACTCTAAAGTTATCATAGTTTTCTATCTAGACACACCAATAAAGTGTCTATTTGATCCTTAAACCTCAATAACAAAACAAAAAAAAAGGTTTGAAGCTTAATTTTCCACTTCTCCCCTACCCTTGTTTCATGAATCGAGTAAAGTTACTATCTTTAATCAGAGGTCTTAAATTCAATTTTTTTAAATAATAATAAATAATCTTGGGAGGCGACCTTAATATTATTAATGAGTCATGTAACACACAAATTCATATAGAAGAGAGAAACATTAAAAACACTTTTGAACTTGACACAAATTATTAGTTTCGTCCTCAAATTATTAATAACCTTAAAAATACATCTCTATTTAACTAACTAAACTTAAATATATCCTCTATCTATGACATTACATAGTAACTGGTCTCAAACTGTTGCAAGAAATATCAATATTACACTTAAAGGCACCAATGTTTTTGTCTAATTATTTCCTCCTTTAAACTTAACTAGTATAGTACTCGTGCATTACGTGGATATTATTTCACTTTAATTTAATATTATAATCACTTCCTATTGTTCTTTTTAGATATCATGGTTAAGAATAATTAATTCAAAATATATGTTATTTTAGAAAGTTAAAATACAATAAACTAATTAATTAATGTTACCCAGTTTTATTCTTATTTTATATGTGAAGAGAGATTAATATGATGAAAAGATAAGAATATTTATGAAACACCTCGAACTTCTAGAAAGGCTAAAGAGGGTTAACATCAAGTTCACGAATCCAAAAGGACCATGGACCCTTCATGGAACCTTAAATGGTCCGTTTAGGGGTCCACGACCTAACTATCCAGAGCTGCATGCCTAGATTTGAGTCACATGGACGGGACTCTAGACGGCCCGTGGTGGCTTGTACGATCCGTTTAGGGGAGGTAACCCAACCGTCTAGGGATGCTTAGATTTGAGTCACCTAGACGGGACCCTAGACGACCCGTGGTGACTTGTACGTTCCATTTAGGGGTCCTTTTAGGTCACCTATCAGCTTTTTAGTCATGGCTATTTTGGTCATTCCTATATGGTTGATACCTAAGCTATGTCGTTTAGCCCTATTATAAGCCTAAACCATGACGTTTTACACCTAGTTAAAGGCTTATAAAGTGTTAGCCGATTCTTTTACATTCATTAACACTTAAAGTCATTAGAGCAAGGTTTTAAGAGGAGAAAAGGTAGAGTTTCGAGTGTTCTTCGAGTTTTGTTAATTTTGCAAGAACTTTGTTCTTCCAAGTATGTAAGGCTATCATAGTGTTAGACTAGTTCATCCTCACGCCCAACATCTACTTTCAAATCAATAATAGAGTAATCTAGGGTTCTATCCTTAGATTTGAGTATTCTCGAGATGAGTTGATGTTGAGTTCTGAGTTCTTGAGTTCCTGATTATTGAATTTCTATTCCTAATTATTGAATTGTTATATTTTGTGCATTGAGATTAATTGAGTTGATTGTTCATGTCTATTCTTCGGCATGAACCCCATCCCTGAGTATTCATTGAGTTTTTATTGAGAATCTTTTAAACAAACGTAATTGTTTTAAACTAAGTTCTTAGAAAACATAGAGAAGCCTTGAGAAAGAGTTTGAAAAATAATTTGAGAAAGAGTATAAGGTAACTATGTAGTTCCAAATATATCATTTTGTTACATTGAGAAAGAGAAACTTTGATTTCTAAATGAGTTTATGAGTTTAGAGATACTTCAGAGCATTAGATCTTTTAAGAGGGTGTTTTCAGTAATTACCTTAAAACAGAGAAAGAGTATGTTTTATACATTTGAGCATGAGTATATATATTTATTGGGAGTAGTATTGAGCACCGATATGGAGATGAGTTCAGACAACTCAAAATCCTCATAAACCATGCCAACATGGGTAAATGATCATGCTTTTTAGATGAATCCTTATTGCTTAGTGGATCCACTTAGTTGAGAAGTTCTATACCCCTAGCACGGTATAGGACAGTTATGGTAGGGTGGATGAGGCGTTGTATCATCACGTAACTCACAGTGATGGTTGTCGATTAGAGAATCTCCCAAATAGAGTTAAAGTGTATTTTCATAAATCACTTATTATATTGACTTCTGAGATGAGTAAATATTTGTAAAGCTTTAAATAGTTTAATTATTTTATCTCTTTACATTCAGCTTGCATATATTTTATCTATTGTTGTCCCTTCTTTTAGTTATTTCGCTTCGGCTATCTTACATACTCGTACATTCCATGTACTGATGTCATTCGATATGCATCTTTTTAAGATGCAGATACAGGTGTTCAGGATCATCAACTAGCGCTTCGTTGAGATCTCTTTGCACTCCAGTTAGTTGGTGAGCCTCCTTGCATCCTGGAGGACGTCACATTTTATCTAATTTTGATTAGTAATTGAGGTGTCCTGGGTCTTGTCCCGATATCTATCAAAAACATTAGAGGCTTCATTGATAGCTATATTTGAGGATGTCTCAGTATTCTCTTGTTTAAAACTTTAGAGTATTATTTAGAGTATTTTCAGACTATATGAGTATTATATTTATTGAGCTAGTTTGAGTTTTGGGAATGTTAAGTCCCTTGAGTTAAATCCTATTTTTAAATCTTTTGAATGCTTGAGTAAGTCTTCCGCTAAATAGTCAATCAGACTAAGGGTTCGCTTGAGGATCGGAAATGGTTCTTGAGTGTTGTTCACGTTCAGGGTATAGGTTCGGAGCGTAATAGTTTAATTAAGATAAAAGAATATAAAAATAATTTATTTAAATTATATTTTTATATTAATATTTTATTATGAAACATGTATAAGAAAAATATAAAAACAATAATGGATTGAAGGGAGTCCATAATATGGTTCATAAAGAAAGTGAAATTAATGTCGTTTGGTTTGATATGTACTCTTGGAAGTTGGATTACCACTCTTCCGAAATTAAAGGGAGATCCTTCTTTAAGTTACAAAATTATTTTAATTATAATACACGTACATATATATAATGATATAGAATGACATAAATTAGTCAAAATTGTATCAATTGGTAGTCAAAAATATATATGTTCACATGAATAAAATACAATTAAAAATATAAAAAGTTATCTTCATTTTCCAACTTGCACATTGGAAAGATAGAAATGAATCACGTGAACGTTGTAAAATAATGATTTATGAACGAACGCACATGTATCGTTTTCAACTAGATTATATTTTAAAAGAAAAAAACTTATATATGTTATCGAATTTAGTTTTGAGAAAATGTTTATTTATGTCATTTGTTAAAAGTTTGACTCATCTATGCTATTTATGTTTGAGAAAAGGCTCTATCATTATTTGTTAATTGAAAACAGTTCTGATTTTGTAAAACTATTATTTACACATGATCAATTATTATTCAGCCACGTTATTAATTAAATAATTTTTAAAAATGAAAAAAGCTCGAATATGCCTTTGAACTTTGAGAAAAAGTTTATCTATGTCATTCATCAAAAGTTTGATTCTTCTATGTCAGTTCACTTAACAAATAATTGACATAAATAAGTCTTTTTCTCAAATAAAAGCCAGCTTTTAACAAATGACATAAATAACTCCCTTTCAAAATTCGATGGACAAGACAATAGACTGAGCCTCACGTCATCTTTCCATTCATGTCATGCTAAACATTGTCGTTATTACATATTAGTTGTTGACTTAAAGTAACTTAAAAATACTCTCTTTATATAATGTGATCTTACAAGAATCCATTTTGGATCAAACCAACATAATTTTCCCCAAAATACCTCACATTATTAAAAGTATACACATACTACAATACATCAACCATCATGTCATGACCCAAAATGAGTTGTGAGTAGCATGCACACTTAACCTCTTAAGTGGGCGAACCAAGAAACTTAAACCCCAACATATATTAATAATTCAACTCTGAATAACAATAAAATGCGGAAGCTCACAACTTGTTAAAGTAACCAATCAAATCAACCTCTAAAGTCTATTACACCTTATCCTCAAAATCTGAAAGTCATCACATCAGAGACATCTAATCTTCAAATATTAAGTCTAAGAGTATTAAACACACCAAAATAAATGAATAAAATAGTTTATTCCTGAAAACTAAGGACATCATGCCATGACCAAGAGAATCCAACACGAGCTGGAATGAATAGCCACCCTGGAACCTGATGTGCTGGAGACTGGCTAGAGCTGAGGGCGAGTCGAAGTCACTGATACTCTCGCTGCACTCCACAAAAGGAAAACAAAGAAAAAAAACACAAGTAGGGCTCAGTACAGGGCAACATGTACTGAGTAGATATCATCGGCCAACCCAAAGTAGAAACTAATATGTAATGAATAATAGTATAAAATCAACTATGACACTTAGCAGGTGGCAAGCAACAAACACATGAATCAGTGTCAACAACACTAAAGTAAGTACGTAATCGGTCAACAATATCAAGATCACACATGAGGACTCATGCCTCCAAACCATACTAATTTGGAAATCGAGTTCTTTGAGATTGAGTACATTAAGTTAATTCAATGTATTTTTCCTTTAATATTACCGTGTCGGAACGTGACACTCCGATCCAAAAATATCGTGTCAGAACGTGACACTCCGATCCAATTATACCGTGTGAGAACTTGACACTCCGATCCAATATTACCGTGTCGGAACGTGACACTCCGATCCAATTATACCGTGTCGGAACATGACAATCCGATCCAATAATATCGTGTCGGAATGTGACACTCCGATCCAATTATACCGTGTCAGAACATGACAATCCGATCCAATTATACCGTGTCGGAACGTGACAATCCGATCCAATAATATCATTAAGTTATCATTTATTATCACCACTTTTCAATTCATTAACAATATTTCATCAAGTCTTCTTTATTCAAGGCATCACTTCGATAGAGAGGGTTTAAGATTATAAATTCCATGGTCTCTCAGACCAATCACAAACCACACAACCAAGCTACACAATCACACAATCAAGTACATAGAGAACTTCACAATATCATTCAATGCATATCAATCACTATTAAGAGTTTATCTATCAAATATAATAAACCATAACCTACCTCCACCGAAGAACCGAAGTCAAGCAAGCTACTTCGCCAATGATTTTCCTTTCCTCAATGCTTCCGAACCTTTTCAATCTATCAAGTATATATGCATAATTTGTAAGTTACCGAGTCTATAACCACTCATATTATTCTGTGTCTAGCCTAGACCCAAAACTCACCCAATTCTATAATCAATTTCCTAAAGTTCAAGCCTAAGGGTAAATCTTAATTCCTCCAATTAGCATAACTTTAATGGAATTTAAATAATACAATACACCTAATATTTAATTACCTACCTTAACATATCCAAAACTTGTTTTATAATATGATAATTAGAAGAACCAAATTTAGAACGAAAATTAATTGGTTTTGAACTAATAGCCTGCCCAGAGAACAAATTACAGAACGTTACTATATGGCCACAATTTAATTAAATCTATTCTTATCAATTCCTCAAATCATTTATCAATAAAACTAACAGCACATTAGGAGTTCCTGTAATCCACTCAACGCATCAAATCCTTTAACCGTGCTTAATCATTATACTTTTATTATTTCAAAGATAGCAATCATTCTGCCTTTAACAAATTTCCTTCCCTTTCAATATAATTAAATTTTCCCACTAACACTTGTTCCAATGTCTTTCAACTAGCACACTATACCTTAGTACAATTCTTATCTAAATATGAAATTTTCTAATATAATCTAAACCCCTACATGTTAACTAACCAATAGAAATTCTTGATAATTCACAAGTTACAACAGTAACCTGAATGGAAACAAAATCAACCAACACCGTAATTTATCCGCACCCAAAAACTATATCCAATAAACGGCTAATGGATCATCCTTAACCATTAACTAATAATTAATATCCATATAGGTAATGTACTAGGAAAAATTGGAGTAAGAAAACAAAAGATCTCACCTGAAGCCGCCCTTCCGATCTTTCTCTACAACCATGCGCCTCTTTTCTTTAATTTTCTTCTTTTCTACATATCAGTTATCACCCCAATTGTATACCTTAAAATTATAAAAGTGATCTACTATTAATTTTAAAAGTTATCTTTTTTAACCACCAACTAAATTAATTATTAAAACTACCCCACTAAATTCATAAATGTAGTTACGAATAGTTCAAAATACCCATTTAAAATCTATCGGAAAGAGTTTTTTATGCAATAAAAAGCTCTAGTACTCAAAACGACCAAATGATTCGTTACAAAAAATATTTTTATTTTTGTTAAGAATTTGGCCTAAAATGCTCATATTATTATTTGATTGGGTCAGTTCTCACTGTAGAACACTTCACAGTTTGTACAAACCACTTAAATCTCCAAACAAGAGAACAGAGTTTAAAGGGAGGAAAGAAAAATAACCATGAATAATTTTAAAAGCAATGGAAAAGTTTAACAATTAATTTTACACTAAGCCAAATCGAATAAAAATTTATTATGTTCGTAGTTTAGTTCAAAATTGCCTTTTCTGCTAATAATTTGGCCTAAACTGCTCATATTATTATTTAGTTGGGTCAATCCTCACGGTAGACACTTGACATTTTACACAAATTACTTAAATCCCAAAACAAGTGAACAACCATAGAGTTGAAAGGGAGGAAAGAAAAATAAATGTCCATGAATGATTTTAAAAGCAATGGAAAAGGATAACAAATAATTTTACTCAGCAAAATCGAATAAAAATTTTTGTTTATAGTTTGGTTCAAAATGTCTTTTTTGTTAATAATTTGGCCTAAAATACTTTTATTATTATTTAATTGGGTCGATTCTCACGGTAGAACACTTGACATTTTGCATAAACAACTTAAATACCTAAACAAGTGAACAACCACAGTTCAGCTGAAAAGGAGGAAAGAAAAATGTCCATGAATAATTTTAAAAGCAACGGAAAAGGATAACAAATAATTTAACCAAGCAAAATCAAATAAAAATTTATTTTGTTCATAGTTTGATTTTAATATGTCTTTTTTATTAATAATTTGGCCTACAATGCTCATATTATTATTTAATTGGGTCAATTCTCACTCTAGAACACTTGACACTTTTCACAAACCATTTAACTGAACAACCACGAAGTTTAAAGGGAAGACAGAAAAATGTCCATGAATAATTTTAAAAGCAATGGAAAAAGATAACAAATAATTTTACACTACGCAAAATCGAATAAAATCCGCCTGAGGAGGGGCTCGCATCTAATTAGCTAGTTGGTGAGGCAATAGCTTACCAAGGCGATGATCAGTAGCTGGTCCGAGAGTATGATCAGCCACACTGAAACACAAATTTATTGTGTTCATAGTTTGGTTCAGAAATGTCTTTTTTTGTTAATAAAATTGGCCTAAAATTCTCATATTATGTTTAACTAGGTCAATTCTCATTGTAGAACACTTGACACTTTGCACAAACCACTTAAATCCCCAAACAAGTGAACAACCACAAAGTTGAAAGGGAAGAAAGAAAAATGTCCATGAATAATTTTAAAAGCAATGGAAAAGGATAACAAATAATTTTACATTAAGAAAAATTGAAAAAAAAATTATTCTTTCATAGTTTGGTCCAAGATGTTTTTTTTTTTTTTCTCTTGGCCTAAAATGCTGATATTATTATTTAATTGGGTCAATTCTCACCGTAGAACGTTTGACACTTTGCACAAACCACTTAAAAACCTCAAACAAGTGAACAACCATAGAATTGAAAGGGAGAAAAGAAAAATGTCCATGAATAATAAATAATTTTACACTAAGAAAAATCAAATAAAAATTTATTATGTTCATAGGTTGGTTCAAAAATGTGTTTTTTGTTAATAATTCTGCTTAAAATGCTCATAGTATTATTTAATTGGGTCAAAGATAAGTAACAATATGAGCATTTTAGGCCAGATTATATATATAAAAGATCATAGTAACCTCGTTATTATTTTTATTTAAATAATGATTAAAAGTTTCTAATAAAAAGGATTTTTATATATTTTTCGAATTAAAGTAGTTAAAGCATTTGTTATTATATTCTATGATTTTAAAGCTAAAATGAAAAATGGGTCAACAATAATTCCATTAATAATATTTTAAAGATAAGTATATATATATATATATATATATATTGTGATTTGAAGCAATATAAATATTGTTTGTGTGTTTTATGACATTATGATTATTGTATCTTGAATTTAAAATCAAAAACTATTAGCAAATGTTGATCCTTCTTCAATTTCGAAATATTAAAAAACAAAAAACTTCTTACTTTGTTATAAAAATATTTTATATCTTTATCTAAATAAAAATTAATAATAAGTTACTATGATTTTATATTAATGAAATATATTATTATTTAAAAAAAAGTATAATTATTCTATTTTAATCAATAAAACTACATTAGAAAAGAAGAAAAATTACTTCCCACATTTTTACCGGTTAAAGAAATTTTAAAAGAAAAAAAAAGGTTCATAAAAATAATATTTTTATCAAGAAATGAATGTTTTTTAAAGGAAAAGAAACAATATATTTATTAAAAATAGACGTTTAGATCGAATTATTAACAATAAAGATATTTTAAATCAATCTATTAACAACAAATATATTTTGGACTAAACTACTAACATATGACATATTTATTAAATTTTGCATAGTTTATGAGTATATTTTGTTTTACCTCTTTTCACAAAAGCAATAACTTAAAAATGTTCAACTTCAACTACATTTAAACATAGAAGAACTTACCTTATACACATAAAACAATAGTTATATATTGAATTATAAATGAGACACGTTAATTATATAACCATAAATTGTTCATCAGGTCAATTCAAAAAAGTCATTTTTTAATTTATCTAAGGTACTCTAAAACGTACGATTTAGTTGGGTAATAATTAAATGGCTAATCATTACGTTCTAGATATATTGTTGTTTAACATCGTAATCTGTGATGTGTACGGAAAATGATTGGACCCTTGCTATAACCGACTACATTGTACGTTTTAGAGTAACTCGAAAAAGTTGAAAAAAATAAATAACCTTTTTAAATTAACTTGATGATTGGTTTGACAGTTTGCATATAAACAATTATAGACATAATCAATGACGAACCTTTTTGTCGGCAATTGACATATATATCAGACTTAATTTTGCATAGTTTAAGAACATCTTTTTTACCCCTTTACACAAAAGCAGTAGAGTTAGAATGTTTAATTCGACTACATTTAAACACAGAAGAACTTACCTTATACATATACAACAATAGTAATATACTGAATTTGAAATGAGACACGTTCACTACGTATCCATAAGTTGTTCATTAAGATAATTTGATAAAAATCATTTTTTAATTTTTCTGAGTTACTCTAAAGCGTATGATTTAGTTAATTATAATAAGAGTTAATCGTTCCACGTATACACCATTGTTTGACATCGTAATGTGTGATGCATGTGGGGAATGTTGCCTCTTACAATAACCGACCAAATTGTACATTTTAGAGTGACTCAGAAAAAGTAAAAAAATAATAATAACTTCTGTGAATTAACTTGATGATTGACTTACATATAACAGCTGCTAATATAATCAATGGTAAAAAACTTTTTGTCGACATTTGACCTATAGAATCGAACTTGCCTTGTATACCAACAAGAATTATTTTGAGTTTAAAAGAGACATTCATTAAGGGTGAAAATTATTTATACCTCATAATTTCATTTTAATAATCAAACTCTTTCATCAACTTTGAACAATGATCATTCTCCTCTCCATTGCTCATTTGACTTCTTTTTTTTTTTGGTAGAGAAAAATATATATTATATATATAGTTAAACGATGAACCCTACACGATCACTATTAGTACTAGTGATTACAAATAGATTGCCAAAACGAGCTAACTTATTACAAGTAGACCTTAATATTAGTTTACTAGATAGTACACCTTATTTGTCCGCTTTGAGTAGATCTTCAGCAGCTGCAGGAGGCGATAGTAGTACGTATGATTGAGGGGTCGTTGTTAGCTGACAGTCTATTGCACAAAAAGTTTGCCACCTCATTTCCTTGCCAGAAGTTATGGCGTACCACTAGATTCCCCAACTTCCTCAACATTGACCTGCAAGATGAAATTAAAGAAATTAAAGGTGAATATAGTGAAACGGGTTCCTCTAAATAGAGAAGGAGATCAGTGGAGTCGGATTCCACTTCTAAAGGTTTAAGATTGTAGTTGATAGCCAATTGAAGACCGGAAAAGAGAGCTTCCAATTCTGCCATAATGTGATTATGGCTATGTGTACGCTTGTAGTAGCCAACCCGCCAGTTTCCTTGGTCGTCTCTAATTACCCCCACCAATACCACTTCCACCTGATGTCTTTGAGAAAGACCCATCAGTGTTTAATTTAAAGTGATTAGGGGGAGAAAGAAACCATTTGATATTAATAGAGATAGAGGCCTCCGGATTAGAGGGTGCTATAGTATGGTGGCTAAATTCGGAGGTTCGGCTTCTAATAAATGCAAGAAGGAGAAGAGTATTTTTCCCATTATGAATATTATGATTCCTGTTAATCCAAATATGCCAGATAGCAAGAGGAAAGAGGTCAGCCTAGTCGTAAGGGAGGTCATTATTGGGGAATTCTAGTTCACGAAGGGAGCATAGCAGTTGCCTTCAATGTGGGCAATAATGTCATCAATATGCAAACCCAAATCTAACCAAAACTTTTTGCAATATAACAGTCCAGGAAGATGTGTCTGGGCCACTATGACAAACTACACAAGTAGGATCATTGATAATGCCTATATAATGGAAATAGGCACGAGTAGGCAGAAGTCCAAGGGCACATTGCCAAAGGAAGAACTTAATCTTTTCTGGCGTCTTGAGCTGCCAAATCCAACGAAGAGCAAAGGGTCGGTGGGGGATCGGGGTAAAAATTGCACGAGCAGAAGAGGTGGAAAAGTTATCGGTAGAATTATAGGTTCAATAGGGGATATCATTATCGCCAATCTGAGGGTTAGGGTGAATTTTGGAGGCTACCTGCACAATGTCGGGGGGGACGTCGAAATAAATTTTTGGCCAATCCCAAGAAGTACCATCCCATAAGGTGGAGAGCTTAAGGTGATCTTCTCCTCGATGTAGGGGGCCATGAAGGAGGGACCAGAGGAAAGATTTGTTACTCATCTAGCATTGGTGCCAAAGATTGATAGAGTTTCCCGATCCAAGTGTCCAAGCTATACCTTGCAAGAAAAATTTGACTCCATGGAGAATGTTCTGCCATATAAAAGATCGAGAAGGGGTAGATTAATTATGTTTGTATTTATGGGATAAGGTTTTAGCCTAAAGATCAGAATTGTTTGAGAAGAATCTCCAGGCGAGGCCTGTGAGGAAAACGTTATTCTTAGTTTTAGCACTTTGAAGGCCAAGTCCCCCATTATCCTTCGGGGATGTAACCTTTTCCTAAGCCACATAATGAAGCTTTTTTTTATGGGTGGAGGAACTCCAAAGGAAATCTCATTGGATTTTATCAATGGCATAACAAATCTTCTTTGGAAAAAGAAAATATTGCATGGTATAGGCCGGAATAGCGTTAAGAGTAGACTTGATCAAAATAGTCCGACCTGCAGTAGTCATAAAGTTGACTTTCCAACTAGAGATTTTTTTCTTCATATTATCAATGACATATTGGAAGTCACAAGCCTTGGGTTTGCGGTTTAGAATTGGGAAACCAAGGTATTTTCCAAAGTGAGAGGAGGGGGAGATATCAAGAAGATGTTTAACTAGGGCCTTGATGTTAAAGTCGCAGTTTGAAGAGAATAAGGCCTTGGATTTGGTCGTATTAATTTTTTGACCTGAGAGGGTGCAGAACTTGGCTAGGGAATTGGATATTATATGGATGGATTTAATAGAGCCTTTAGATATGAGAGTAAGATCATCCGCGAGGAATAGATGAGACAATAGGGGGGCATTAGTGGAGAGGTGGACGGGACCCCAGTGAAGGAGGTCAACCTGGTAATTTATGTAAGCTAATAGAAGTTCCATACAAAGAATAAAGATATAAGGAGACATGGGGTCACCTTGGCGTATCCCTCTAGATGGTGAAAAATAATTTGTTTGGTTACCGTTAACCAGAACTGCTATGTTAGAAGAGGAGATGCAATTCATGATAAGATTGGTAATATTTGGCAAAAATTTAAAATGTCGAAGAGTTCTATAAACAAAGGACCATTCCAAACGATCAAAGGCCTTTTCAAGGTCGATCTTAAGCATAATCATTCCTTTTTTTTTATTCTTGGTCTTATTAAGCTGGTTCATAAGCTCTTGAACAAGGATGGCATTATCGCAGGCCCTTCAACCCTTAACAAAACTAGATTGGTAATGTAACATCTCGCTATTCGAAAGAACTAGGAAGAGTTAAAAATTGAAAATAGTCATTTTTGGAAAGAATATAAAAATCTGGAAAATTTGTTAGGTATGTTAAGTTGAGTTTTTGGTCAACTTCAAACGACCATAAATCCTATCTCAGGATGAGTTAGGTGTGTTTCCAGATATCGTAGGAAATATCTTGGAATAATATTTCCAACGCCGCCGAGTTTGTGCAATTCCGAGTTCGTATGAGTGAGATATGTCTATTGGAAGTTGGGTTGTTTGGATAAGGAAAGTCCAATCCGGATTTTGGAAGGGTAGTTTGGTCTTTTCCTTATCCTATTATTTTAATTTCGTTTTTGGTAATTATCTAGGGGTCTAAACTGATAGTATTCAGTTTACGCTTTTACGATATTGAGTTAGGGTTTTAGAGAAAAGAAAAGAGGAGAAGGAGCAAGAATCATAAGTTCTTCAAGAATCGCTTGTGGATTTCGTCAAGGGGTGATCCATACGAGGTACGTGAGATCACATAGCGTTGGGTTAGTTCACCCATGCGCCAATCATGATTTATTTCAGCGAATTTAAGTTCTTGAAAGCTTAGAAATTGAGTTCTTGATGGGTTTGTTGAAGTCCTATTGAATTCTTGATTCGTTGAAATTGTTGAGGAGTTGCTTGATTCGAATCCATGATTTTAGGAATGAATCCGATTAGAATATTTCATATATTTATGGTATAGTTGATTTTAAGTGTTTGGGGAAAGAACTAAGTTGAATTACGGGGTTTAGAGTTGAAAAACGAAAGAGAAACGTCAGAATGCACCTGGGCAGGGGCCTGGGGTGCCGCCCCTCTCAGAGCCCCAAAAGGGAACCTCTGAAGTTTGGGTCATGGGGTGCTGCACCAGCCAGAGCACCCCACCCAGCTTTCTGAAGTTTTAAGGCTAGCGCCCCACGCCTCTCAGAGCGCCAGGGATGCTAGTTCTTCCCATTCCTTCCCCATCTTTCCATACTAGTTCCTTAGCAACGTACCTATGGTTTCTAGTTGATTACAACACGCTAAGGTACGTCTAAACATCATGAAATCATCCATAACATGAGATCATGAACCTTGAATCCATAATCCAATTCAAGGCTAAGATCAAAGTCAAGAGAAGTAAGAGTCAAGTCGAGAAGAGTTCTTAGAGTTTTCCAAAAGTCTTTTCCAAATATCTTAACTTTGTTTTAAGACTTAAAGTTCAAGTTGAGTAAAGAGTAAAGATGTAAACATTGAAGTTCATTTCTTCAAAGAAGTATATGGGGACTATTTATTCCCAAAGAGTTTAAAATGTTTTCATATTTAAACATGAAAGGAAACCTTGATTTCCAAAGAGCCTTTGAGCTAGTTTTCAGTAAAGAGTAAACACTTTCACAATTAAGCAAGAGGGGAAACTTTGATTTCCAAGGTAGTATCATATTTTGGGAGTAGTATTGAGCACCAATATGGGGAGAGTTCAAACAACTCACAGCCCCCATAACCATGTAGCCATCATGGGTAGAAAAGGGTCATACTTTTTAGATGATTCATTTAGTGCTTTTTAGCATAGACTAGTGGATCCACTTAATAGTCAGGTTCTATACCTTCGGCAAGGTATAGGACTGTAACACCCCAAAGATTTCTAAGTTACGCCCAAACCATTCTTGAATTGTGTATAAGGTCGTACTAAGGACTCTTAATTTTCTTATGCGTTAAGATAAATTCTTTAGTGTGGGAATGATTTTTTATATCAATTAAGGTCACTAGAAACTCCTAGCACAAAGTAGAGTTGAAAGTTTCATTACCGATTAAGTTTTGACATAAGATTTTACTTAGGTCAACTTAAAAAGACCATATCTCTAAGAATATAAAGAACTACGTGAGACATAATCTATCCAATTAAAGGTATTTGAATCCTTTTTCAAATGCCCAATTTCGTGTCAATCCAAGTTTTGAGTAAAAAGTTATGACCATTTTAGTGACGGTGTATTGCAGTTCCGTTTTAGCCGCGGGAAAATTTTAAATAAGGTAATTTTCCTCACCTTATACCACTAGGAAAACCTTTAAAAAATGTATTTCTCAACTCCTATAAAGCCCTAAATAATTCGATTTCCATATTTTAATCCATCATTCTCTTCTCTCTCAAACCCTAAGACAAAACCCTAAGGAAAAATCAAAGTAAAAGACGTCATTCAAGATTCTTTCAATCTTTTTCAAGATTCTTCTATCTTTTTCAAGATTCTTTTTTTTTTCAAGATTCTTCTTCCAGGTAAGTTCTTCTCCAAGAATTCCTTCTTTCCAACTCAAATTCCTCCATACAATTATGAATCACTAATGAAAATCATAATTCTTGGCCATAGAGATTTCAAGAAACTAATTCAAGAATCTCAAGAAAGGTTTTCTAGATTTGTTTCTCAATCAAGCTAGGTCAAGGATAAAGTCTCCAATCTTCCAAGATTTGCAAAGATTTATATCCAAGGTATGGTAGCTTTTCATCTATGGGAAACCTTCACCCATAGAGCCCTTCCAAAATTAGATTTCAAAGCTTTCAAATCCCCAAAAGTTGGATTTCCATGGTCTTCTTATGATATGCATGTTCTTGATAAATTTATGTTTAAATGAGAAAATGAGTTTTTATGAATTATGTTCCTCATATTGATGACCATTTATGTGCATTTACTATGACTTGCCTATATGCTTCATGAGGTGAATTGTTGAACATGCCTAAATGTGCTTTTAAGAGAAATTGCATAATTTGTTTAATGATGTTATGATGAGCATGATTTGAGATGGAGAAGATAATTCCTCCAATGAAATGAGAAATGTTGAAGTTTCATGCATAATGAGTTTGTAGATGTAGTTCCTTTTTTCTTCTGTTGCATGGAGTATGTTTGAGATGGAGTTGATGTTTCCTCCTAGTTCTGTGCATTGTTTATGATGTTGTATGCATGATGGGTTGCTAGTCTTGAGTCTTTATTCCTAAAAGTGTTTAAAGTGTCATTCGAGGACGAATGTTCCTAAGGGGGAGATAATGTAACGACCCATAAAACTAGTAAGTGAAACTAGATCCTATCGAGTTTTGTTTTGAGTTTGACATGAGGTTTTGAGTTGTTAAATGATGTCCTGAGCTTAGGTTGAGGGGTTTAGGGGTTAAACGTCAAGGTACAACTCCCCAAGGACCAACCAAGGGATCTTTGAAGAGGACCCTAAAGCCTAACCCCCAGACCCCAAGAAACCAAAAAGCTGTCAATTTGTGAGGGACTCACGGATGGGACCTACGCCCCGTAGGTCCATCCACTCCCCGTGGATGGCCTCCGTGGGTCAAGGTCCCAAAAGTGATGCTGCAGAACCAAACCACGAGAAGCCAGGAAGCCCCGTGGACCCACCCACGGTTCGTAGGTGGGGGTTCGTGGTTTGCACCTGTAATTTGTCCAAGTTCGGCCTAATTGAGGGTTATTATGGTAAATTGCTAATTAGTTGGTTAGGGGTTGGGAACGGTTATTATTGAGTTATGAAAGTATTTTAAGGGTTTTAAAAGTATTAAAACACCTTTTCCAACTCATTATTTCAAAACACTCAAATTAAAAACCCACCTCTCCAAATATTCTCTATCTAGAAACTCCATTGAAGAGCAAGATCAAGGTCAGGTCTAGGGATCAAGGAGCAGCCTTTCTCACTCAATTTTTGTGGAATTCTTACCTAAAAGGTATGGTAGTCTTCATCCTTGATTAAGTTACATTCAAGGAGCCCCTTCAAAGATGATTTCAATTTTTCAAAATCCCCCAAAAACTTAGGGTTTTCAATCTATGCATGGGCTTAATTCCAAAACGTTTTCAAAGGTTCATATATGATGATTTATGATGGAATTGATGAATTCATTGTGAATTATGATGATTTCTCCTATGAACCCATGTTTTCCCCAAAATCCTAAGTTGTGAATTGTGATTGGGAATTGATTGATCATGAAAGTATGTTGAATTGTTTATGTTTATATTGAATTAGTTATTGAATCACGTTAATTCCCTTATCTAATGTAGTATTCTAGATGTTTGGGTTGAGATTGATTCATAGCTTTGGAGGACAATTTCATGAAGGATTTATGTATGATTATGATGTGAAATATATGCATGTGGTTACAAGGAATGTATTATGATCATGTTTAGAATGAAATTGTGTTATAATTAAAAGCATATCCTCAATTAACACTCATGAATGATGATGATAGAATGTGAAGGGTTTCTATAATGTAAGGTTACATCTTGAATTGGTAGGCTTAGGGCATCCTCTTCTTGTATAAATGAAAGTAATGTGGATTGATGTATCTTGAATTGGTAGGCTTAAGGCATCATTTTCTTGTATTGATGAATGTGACCTTGAATGTTGTATCTTGAATTGGTAGGCTTAGACATCCTCTTCTTGTGTAATGAATGTGTCTTGACTTAATGAATATGAATCGATAGGCCTATGGCATTCCTTTCATAAATGACTAATGAATGTGTCTTGACTTAATGAATATGAATCGATAGGCATATGGCATTTCTTTCATAAATGACTAATGAATGTGTCTCGACTTAATGAATATGAATTGATAGGCCTATGGCATTCCTTTCATAAATGAATGATGAAGTATTCTAGGCTATGTCTTGAATCGGTAGACCTAATGTTGGTAGCCTTTTCATGTGTAAAATGATGAACCTTGAATCAGTGGGCTTATGGCACCCTTTCATGAGGATTCAATGAGTTATCTTTATAATGTACCATGAATCGATAGGCTTATGGCATTCCTTTCATGTGTAATAATGTAACTTGGGTCGTTAGGCCAATGGCATTCCTCTCAAATTCAATAATGTTAATGTGAATGAACTACTCTATGGGAATGGAGGCTAAGCACCGAGTGGATATGGTAAGATGGAAACTCTCCCAATGTTAGGGTAGGGTTCCAGTGAACATCTTCCAATCCCATAACTATGTGCCCAAATAGGATAGCTAGTGGATTCACCTAAGCTAAAATACATCTAGTTCTACCTTAGGCAAGTAGAACATCTTCCTTCGGTGTGGGGTTACATGACACCGGATTCCATGGTTTGCTCTCGTGGTCTATGTCGATTAAAGTTTATTCCCATCATGTGAGATGTGCACTATGGTTACTCAAGAGGTTCTATGAAGTGTGGGTGGTAGTATGGGATGTCATTCATGCATTGCACGAGTAGGCTTTGAGGGGGCTATAGTGAGTTCTCTAATTTCTTAATAACTAATGCATGAAAGTGCTCTTAATGAAGCTAATGAAGAACGTTGACTTATATGCTTAATGTAATTGTGCATACTATACTTGGATTGTATTATGAGTTACTTTCCTTGCAATGACTTATGAAATGTTTATGTTCCTTATGTATGAGTATTGTTTAAAGATGAAAGGGAAGAATGGTAAGTTCACTTTTGGTGGCCTTAAAGTGGTACTTAGTGTGGATGGTGGTATGGGACGCTATTCATACATTGCACAAAGTATAGCTTGGGGTTACTTAAGGTGGAGGTTTTAATGTGATGAAATGGCTTATGTGTTGATTACGTTCTAATGTGATGAAATGGCTTATATGTTGAATGTGATTGTATCTTATGCCTTTTATGCAAAAGTTCCTGAAGTTTTCTCAAATTGGCATAATGTATGGTTTTCAAACCAAATGTTCGTTTTAAAGCATGATTTTTGCATAGCTATCATACTTAGTACATTATTTGTGCTAACACATATTTCTTCATTTTTACCAAAGTGTACGGTTTGGAGATTTGATGTTCTATACTTGAAGGATAGGTTTCTAAGGAGCTTGGAGTTGAAGAGTTGGTGAGTCCTCATAGTTTCGAGGATAATCCCACATATTTTCCCTTTATGTCTTTTATTTTATGTTTAGAACTTTGTATGGGCTGTGTCCCAAAGTTTTAAGTCTTATGTTCTAGATGGTTTGAGACAAAGTATAGAAAGACTTCCGTTTGTTTTTATGAAAAATGACTTCAATTGTAAAGAAAGTTTTAAATTCCGCATTATTTTCCTATGCTCATATGTTCATGAATGCTATAAGACTTGTATGAGACTTTTTGAAGTTTTGTACACCGTGTCACTTTTGGGGTATAGGCTCGGGTTGTGACAAGGACGGCCCTGGCAGCGTGAGGCAAAATGTTGTATCGTCACAATAGTTCTTAAGTGACGACTGTCGGTTAGAGAAACTCCCACAGCAATATTATTTTGTATTTTTATATACATCTCAGAGTTTTATTGTATCTTTGCATACACATCAGAGTTACTATTGTATTTCCAAATACACAGAGTTGATATCCATGTTGTAAAAGCTTTTCTCTATATTGCACTTGTTTCATACTATTTTATATTGAAATGAGTTCAGTTAAGTTTGAGTTGAGTTGAGCCAGGTAAGTTCTTCAGTTCCTTTCAAGCTTATGTCTTGTTTAGAATTCCACTCGCATACTCGTACATTCAATGTACTGATGCCATTTGGCCTGCATCTTTGTATGGTGTAGACACAGGTAACTAGGATCAGCATCCAGTGCATCGTTGATCCAGTTGAGCACTCAGAGTCTTGTGGTGAGCCTACTTGCTTTTCGGAGGATCCCTTTTATTGCTTTTAGTATTATTATTAGTTCATTAGGATGTCGTGGGTCTTGTCCCGACATCCATCTCAATTGTTTAGAGGCTTCATAGACAGTCAAATGTTAGTTCTTTAGTCTTTTCATTTTCATTATCTTATGTTGAGACTGGAGTTTGTCTTATTTGCTAGTTGAATGTTTTCTTTACAACATTCTAAGTTTTATATGAGTTATCTTTGATAAGTTAAGTCTTCTGCTGAGTAAGTAAGTCAGACCAAGGGTTCGCTTGGGGCCAGCAATGGTTCTCGAGTGCCAATCCCGCCCTGGGTGTAGGCTCGGGGTGTGACAAGATCAGGCCCTATAAGGTTAGGTAGATGGAGTTTGATGCGGTTAGCTATAATTTTTTTAATAACATTATATATGGTATTACAAAGGCCAATTGGTCTAACATTTTCAAATTTTGGAATCAGGCAGAGGAGAATATTATTCATGTTCTCAGGGATGGTATGTGTGGTGAAAATTTCATGACAGCAAGCGATAACAGATTTTCTAATAGTTTTCCACTGGGATTGGAAAAAATGAGGGTGAAGGCCATTCGGACCCGGAGTTTTGAAGGGCTTGAGGGAGAATAGTGCTTGGGTGATTTCATAATCTTGAAGGGGTCGATCAAGATCCGAAAGGTCCAGTTTGTGGAAGCTGGGTATGGCGGTTAGAATTTGATGCCAATCAGTGGCAGTATGGGAGGTAGCAAAGTAACTTTTGAAGTAGGCATAAGTATGATCCACAATTTTTCTAGGATCAATAATCCAGGTGTCGTTGTCATCCTTAAAAAAGACTATTTTATTCCCCCCCCCCCTTCTGTTTACTACTAAGAGATGAAAGAATTTCGTATTTGCATCTCCATCTTTGAGCTAGTTTATACGGGATCTAAGTTTCCAATATTCATCCTTGAGTTTGAGGATGCTGTTGTATTCAAATCTAAGATTAGAGTCGAGGTCTTAAAGAAAAGAACTACAGGGGAAGGCGGCAGAATTTTGTATGCCTTCTAATCTAGCAAGAATTTTTCTTTTCTTTCAAAAAATATCTCTGAAAGATTCCTTGCTCCATTCTGTAGCAGCAGAGGTAAAGAAAGGGAGAGCTTCCTGGAAGGATCTATTTTCCCAGCTATTCTTAACTAAGTTGTTGAATTGAGGATGGTCAGACCAAAAAATTTCAAGGCAAAAGGGTTTGTTTCTCCTATGAGCAACAGTAGTGTTAATAGTAATACGAAGGGGGTTATGGTCTGAATGGGTTTTGGGTAAATGCGTAATCTAAGTATCGGGCCAAAGATCTAACCAGCAATTATGTCCAAAGACTCTATCCAAACTTTCTAAAATGAGGGAAGACTTTTTTTCTCCTATGTTTAGACCAAGTGTAACGAGCACCTTTGAACCCTAGGTCAATGAGGTTGCAATGGTTGATACAAGACCAAAAGTGAGAGCTTTTAGTGGTACTAAAGGAGTGGGGGGGGGGGGGGGGGGGGGGGGGGGGGGGGGGGGGGGGGGGGGGGGGGGGGGGGGGGGGGGGGGGGGGGGGGGGGGGG
>JAJOOH010003034.1:0-56099 GCA_029582605.1 Solanum gracilifrons
CTCTCATTATATATTATAGGTGGAACTTATTAAAATTTTAGATAATTAAAAATAATTCAATGAATACATAGGAATAAAAATGTAAAACTAAAATTAAATGTATTAACTATTCAATGAGTGTGTGTCTATATATATATAAAATAAACAAATAAAAGGCTAACTTCTTCTTATTTTTACAATAATTAGGTAATTTTATTTATCTTTTTCATCTAATTTCAGTCATATCTTCCAAAAATTAAATGGATATATCATGAAAATTATATTCAAATAGGAGTTTGTAAAATTAGCAAGTCAAGTATTTCATTTTTGATGGATATATTACAAATAACTATTAGAATTTTACTTGTATAAATTTTAATAAGACAATGTATCAGGATAAAATTAAGCAAGAAACTTACGGAAAAATACCAAATTTTATCTCTAGGTAGATGCTGCTTTGTTTAAGAATTTCATCTTCTTCTCTGTAGGAACCCCATGAAGTGAACAAACATGGTGTAGAGGAAGAAACAACCTTCAAAATTGAAAAAATAAATAACTTTATAAGATAGTAATATTTTGACAAAAAGAAATATCATTTACATATTTATGATCAAAATAAACAACAACAATAAAAATAAAATAAAGCCAAATATTGTTCTCAATTTGAGTATTGACGTAAAACTATATTTGCTTCCTTGAAATCATAATCAGAAAAAGAAGAATACATATCATTATGATTATCTTCTTCCATATTTTGAATTTGTGGAAAAAGATTACAGAATATATGGATGGTTAAGTTGAATGATTGGGGAGTAACTAAAGGGGTTTAATGGGTTTAAATGAGATATAAGTTACAATTGAGGGAGAAGAAGAGGTGTAATTAAAAGAATTAAGTGGGTAACTTTCATTAATTTTGCAATTAGAAAAAAAATATTGAACTAATTAGTACAAATTTTTAGTCAATCAATTATTATTGAAATAGCAAAATTAACATTCATATTCTAGCTACTGCCATTTTCATTGAGTTAATTAATCAATGACTTAATTTCAATATTATTTAACAATAATTTTAATGAAGAAATTATGTTTATGATGTATCCTAATTGTACCATTATTTATTTAGCCGTTACACAATTTTTTAATTATAGGAGTTAAATTTCTTTTTCTTATATCATGAATGCATTTTTAATTTGTAATTAAAAATAAGATAAAAGCTCAAAAATTGACAAAATAGATAAATACTAATAGAGGCCATTGAGAGGTGCCACATCAGCGTTTTCATATTTGGCTTTTATATATATATATATATATATATAGATGATACATCAACTTATATCAATTTATCATGATTAAATCTAAGTAAATTGTTCCAAATGTAGACACAAAATGTAAATGTAGTTTTGTTAGATTGTCAATTTGGTAGTGCTCCTAGTTAATAAACTTACACCTCATAGATTTAGGGAATGAAGATTATCATTTGTAAAACTAGTGGTTAAGAACAAATAAAAATTGATAAAATGAGTCTTTAAAAATTTATAAATATAGAAATTGTATCTTCACCAATTTCATAAATGACTGCATAATCGAAAAAGGTCAAAATGGTCCTTAATATATCTTCTATCTATGAGATAAAATTTGTCCCTTCTTTTATCTATTGGATCAAATTTACCTTTAACATTTTTTTATGCTTAAAATTGTTCATCTATTAACGATACATTTATATGATATTGAATTAAATTTTAATTTTATATATGACCTTTATTTGTTGGTTGCATAGACTCGTCCAGCATAGACTCAACCCATCCATGACCAAGGGTGACTAAATCACCTAAAATTAGTGGTGGATATGGTTTTAGTCAACTTGAAATTCAAACATTTTAGTTATTTGATCTGAATTTTTGGATTATGGATTGAACTTGAATTTTTGCTTTTAAAATTTACGAATTTTGGATTGGATATCAGATTTAGTATTACAATTTTTGGATATCTGGAAATCCAAAATTCTTATGTCTTATATTAAGTCATATCCATATCATATGTGTTCAATATTAATAAGTTCAATTTCGAAAGATCTAATAGATCAGTACTCTAAGGTCCTACTATTATAGTATTAAGTCCAATATGAAATTAAACGATGGGCAATATAATGTTCTTAGTCCTTGTTAACGGTAGAAATTGTATAACCTAGGGAGTAAAATATTAGATGAATTGAAGTTGTTAATTGTTATGGCTTGCCTTAAAGGCTCAAAAGTCAAAATAAAAAATATGAAATGTTCAAGTCGACTAATCCAAAATCTAACTAAAAAAATCTAATTCAATCAGAGCTTATTTGTATTGTAATTTCTTCAATAAAAAAATGATATATCTAAACTGAAATTTTCCATTCCAATTTGAATGGCACAAACACCCAACTCCCACTCCTACCTAAAATCGAATTACCTAATTGTTGTGCCGAATTGAGCTTTGAAAGACAGATATTTGATATTTAATTTTAGTTATCAAAATTGAATTTTAAAAGTACCAAATCGAATATCGAATGTCCACCCTTAAAGATCCCGTGTCTGCCTTTTGTCTGTGGTAACAATTGTCATATCATATGTTTACTTTCCATGTGTTGTATTCACTAAGCATATCAAAGCTAATTATATAACTGAATTCACCAAGAACTCAAGTTTGAAACTTTGACTATTTATTTATTTTTAGGGTATGTTCGGTATGAAAGAAAATATTCTCAATTAAATAAAAAGAAAAATCATTTAAATTTTAAAATTTAAAATAATCAAATAAATTTTCTTCAAGTAAATTCCATATAATATCAAAATGTGTAATACAAATCGTAGAATATTTTAGAATATTTTCAAAATAAATCAAATATAACATAAGAAAGTAAAAAAAAGAAGAAGGTACAGTTGGTCAGTTGGGTGTGTTAGTTTGTTTCATCAAGTACTTGGGAGTGCAATTTTGCGCCTCTTTTAGTTATAACAGTTTTCTTCTTCCATTTAAAAGTGAAAATTCTCTCAGGTAATTTTCCCTTTTCTTCTCCAGTTCTCATTGTAAATTTGATTTCGATACAATTGAACTTCGGTTTTATAGGTATATTTGGTTCAGATAACGTCTGATCATCGATGTGATAGCTGCAATACTCTCTTGTTGAGCAAGGAAATTATACATTTCATCGATTTTTGCTACTGTGATTGTCTCGCTATGTTATATATCCTTGTATTTATGGGCTTGTAGTTGATTAAGCATTTGATGTGATTCCTCTGTACTTTTTACTGAGCGATTTTAGTCTATGTGAAAGTTTTCCTTGTTTGATTTTGGTGTTTAAGTCTTCGGATTTTGATTCATTTCTAGCTGTATCATATGCATTTAGTTGTTGATGTGAATTTGGACATGCTTTGCTGGATTTATATTTGAGGTCTCGTTCGTACTTATTATTTTGACTGTTTAATTCTTGTGCTTTCTCTAGCTTGATTATAGTAGTAGCTCTATTTTTCATTTACAGTTGTGTCCATATGAATTTTTCAGGATGTGGGAAAAGAAAAAAACATTTAGAAATCTGCCAAGAGATCAACTAGGCGGTGTTATATTTGGCTGCACCAATGATACAATAAGAGAGTGTCTCGAAAAGCAACTAGTAGGTCAGTTATTCGGCCCTAATATATTGTCCTTTGATAAAAAAATAATAATAAGACAATGGGTTGTTGTTACTCAATTATAAACATTTTAAAATCTTTGACAGGTTTGCCTAGAGCACACTTTATATATGTGAAAAATGTAAATCCTGGTTTGCCAGTGTTCTTGTTCAACTACGACGATAAGAAGCTCCATGGAATCTTTGAGGCTGCAAGCTCTGGTCAAATGCTAATCAATCCATATGCTTGGAAAAAAGATGGTGATGAAAGAACACGATTTCCTTCACAGGTTTCATATCATTGTTTTCTTTTTGGCTTTATCTGCTTATGTTGATGCACGCCGTGTTGGCAAAAGATATGAACAACTACTCGAATAAGATATTAACAGAGAAAAACTTGATCTTTTTCTATTACTTCAGAAGACAACACTACAAGTCTTCGAATAGAACTTGGAAAGAGACAAACCTAGAGAAAAAATAGGGAACTAGTTTAGCACTAACCCATGACCTGCTAACTGACTAACATCAACTAATTAGGACTCCTAGAGCTAGTTAACTGGAAACATAAAAGACTCCTAAAAGTACTGCTACTAACAGCATTAAACTTTTAAATCAGTCAACTAACACCTCCCCTTGATTTAAAATCACACACTCCCAACTGCAACTTGAAATATTCATGCTTCGTAAATATATCCGCTGCTTGCTCGTTTGTGCCGCAGAATTTCAGCACTATTATTCCATCCACTACCAATGTCCGGATAAAGTGATATTGCACATCAATGTGCTTAGTTCTCCCATGAAAAGAGAGATTCTTAGCCATAGCAATTGCTGATACTCCTTTTGCTCGTAACAAAAATCTTCAAGTAGTTTCCGGAGCCATAAAGCTTGTCGTGCTGCTAAACTTGCTGCTGTATACTCTGCCTCAGATGTCGACAAAGCTACTATCTCCTACTTCTTTGAACTCCATGGCACAACTCCAGAACCAAAACTGAAACAACTTCCGGAAGTGCTTTTCCGGTCATCCAAGCAGCCTGCATAATCACTGTCAGCAAAGCCAACCAATCTGAAATTTGGTGCTTTAGAATACCAGATACCAAAGTTTGTTGTTCCAGCAACATAAGGAAGAACTCGCTTCGCAGCCCCAAAATGTTGCTTTTTGGGACTTTGCAAAAATCTGGACACAACACTAACAAAAAAGGCAATGTCAGGTCTAGCGTGCGTTAGATAATTCAAGCCACCAACTAAACTTCTAAACAATTTAGGACTTGCTTTCTCAGTTCCATCTGCACGCTGCAACTTTTCATTGATATTCATCGGTGTAGTTGCTACTTCACAGTTCATCATATGGAACTTTTTCAAAAGATCCTCTGCATATTTCTTTTGAGAAATAAAAATTTCATCTTTATCTTGGATCACCTCAAGCCACAAGAAATATTTCAGTAAGCCCAAGTCAGAAATCTCGAAGTTTCTCATCATACTGGACTTGAAATCATGAACTAAAGACTTTGAGGAACCAATATAAATCATATCATCAACATGAGACAGACCAACAAAAAATCGTCAGTACCTTGTTTCTTTAAGTACAAAGTGGGCTCGTTGTCACTTCTTCTGAATCTGCTACCTTGAAAGAATGAGTCAATTTTGCTATACCATGCTTGTGGAGCTTGCTTTAATCCGTAAAGAGCTTTTCTTGACTTGCAGACTTTATTCTCGTTGCCAGTAATCATAAAGCCTTGAGATTGTGAAACATAAACGTCCTCTTCTAAATTGCCATTCAAGAAAGCAGACTTCACATCAAATTGATACATGGGCAAGTGCAATTGTGCAGCCAAAGCCAAAACAACTCTTATTGTTTCAAATTGAGCAACAGGAGAAAAAGTTTCATCAAAATCTATACCTTCTTGTTGTGAATATCCTTTCGCCACGAGTTGAGCTTTGTGCTTTTGAATGCTCCCATCAACATTGTACTTTGTTTGAAACACCCATTTGAGCCCTATTACATTCTTTTCTTCAGGTGCATCAACCAACTCCCATGTAGAGTTTCTTTAAATTACTTGCATCTCTTCAATCATAGCATTCTTCCATTCAGATTGTTCTACTGCATCTTCATAACAAACATGATCTGAAACAAGCAAAGCAAATTGACAAGAAGTATTTATAGTGTTAGAGTACTTAGGATTCGGTTTCTTTTCCCTTGTTGATCTTCTTAATGGAATTGGCTCAACTGAAGACTCATAAGGTGCAACAGTTGTTGATGCTGCAATTGATGAGCTAACAGATGAACTTACAGGAGAAGAATTAGGTGAATTTCCAGAATCTACTGCAGTTTCTTCATCAGTAGATAGCAATTGGATATTGGATATCCTGTTGCCAGAATTAAAGTTCCAACTTACATCCTCATTAAACACAACATTTCTACTTATGATCACTTTGCCACTTACCGGTTTATATAGACGATATGCTTTGGATTGAAGACTATAGCCAACAAAAATGCATTTTGTAGATTTTTCATCAAGCTTAGAGTGAAAATTAACCAAAGCATATGCTATACAACCAAAGATTCTTAAGTGGCTTACCCGGGGCTTCTTACCATTCCAAGCTTCAAGCTGTGTTGTGTTCCAAGCGGCCTTTGTTGGCGAGATATTCAAAAGATATACAACAGTTGCAATAGCTTCTCCCCAAAAATAATCTGGCAGACCCTTTGCTTTTAGTGAACTTCGAGCCATTTCCACCACCGTCCTATTTTTCCGCTCGGCCACACCATTTTGTTCTGGTGTATATGGCGCTATAAGTTCCCTGCGAATTCCATTCTCATCACAGAACAAATTAAAATTATTAGATAAGAATTCACTACCTCTATCGGTACAAGTGATTTTATCTTGTTACCACTTTGATTCTCTACAATGCCTTAAATTTCTTGAAATTCTCAAAGGTTTCAGATTTGAATTTCAAGAAATAAACCCAACTAAAGCAGCTGTAATCATCAGTAAACATAAAAAAATATCGACTTCCACCAAGGGATTCCATTTTCATTGGCCCACACAAATCCGCATGCACATGTTCAAGACAAGTTGTAGTCCTCCATAATTTTTCCACTGGAAACGATTTCCTAGTTTGCTTCCCATAGATACATCCTTCACACAAGTCAAGTTCATTGGTTTTTGGTAAGCCAATAACCATGTCTTTTTGAACCAAAAGTTTCAACCCATTAACATTCAAATGTCCATAACATAAGTTCCACAAATTAGTCTGATTTTTTCTTTTAACAACTAAGGCAGCATTACCAACATTGTAAATATCAAGAGGAAACATTTTGTTTTGAGTCATAGGCACACGAGCTATCGTGCGTCCAGATTTTTCGTCCTTAATGTCACATGCATTATCATAAAAAACAACTGAGTAGCCACTGGTCATCAATTGGCCAACACTTAATAGATTATGAGCCAAAGTAGGGACTTGCACATCATATAAAAGCTTCACATTACCTTGGACAGTTTTTATCTCAATTGTACCTTTCCCTTCAACGTGCACTTGTTTGTCATCTCCTAGTCGCACCTCACTTTTCTGGGACTCATCAAGATCTCTCAATAGAGACTTCGAACTTGACATGTGATTTGAGCATCCGCTATCAATGAACCACACAACATTCGCACTTTCAGTTAATTTGGGAACTAACCATAAACAACTTACTTTCTTCTTCCACATTTTGAGTGAAATTGGCTTCCTTTTGCTCATCTTTCTGCTTCGTCCAACAGTCAACTTCTTTGTGGCCAAATTTCTTGCAGTATCGACATTGAATATTGCTCTTGTATTGACGAAATTCACCATCTTGGTTTCTACCTCTGCCACTACCACCACAGCCTCGACCACGAAAATTGCCTCTGCCATGTCCACATCCTGCTGAGTTTTCTGCTTTTCCCTTGTAGCCAAACTCCCCCTTAACCTGGAATGCCTTCTCTTGAACTTTCTCATGGGACCTATTTAGCCTATCTTCATGAGCTAGCAAGGAACTCATTAATTCATCGAAAGAATAGGTAGATAGGTCCTTAGATTCCTCAATTGCAGTAACAACATGCTCAAATTTGGTGGTTAAACTTCTCAACACTTTAGACACAACAATCTAATTATCAATTTTCTCAGCATAGGACCTCATCCTATTAACAATAGCAGATGTTCTAGACAAATTTCCTTACACAAATTCATTTTCATTCATGAATAATGTTTCAAAATCACGTGGGAGAGTTTGTAATTTAACAGTAATTACCTTTATCATCTCCAAAGTACTCTTGCTTCAGGATCTCCCAATGCTTGTTTGGAAGTCTCAGCTGCTGATATGTGAGGAAAAATTTCATCATTAAGAGCATGTTGGATCGTCAATAGAGCTTTTGAGTCTCTCTTTCGATGTTCTCTCAGCTGGTTTGCATTCCCTTCTGGAATTCCAGTCTCAACTACATCCCATAGTTCTTGAGACTTGAAAAAAGTCTTCATTATTAGACTCCAGAACTGATAATTTTCCCCTCTGAAAATTGGAATTAGGGGCTACGATGAAGCTGGTGTCCCGTTTCCTGCCATGGAAATTGTCTGATTTCTCTAGGGAAAAAAATCTCACAATATTTCATTATTTTTCTCTCTTACTATACCAATCCCTGCTTGAGGAAAGGATGGATCTTAACCTGGAGTAAAGCTTCTAATACCAAGAATGTTGGCAAAAGATATGAACTACTACTCGAATAAGGTGTTAATTGAGAGAAACTTGATCTTTTTCTATTACTTCGGAAGACAACGCTACAAGTCTTTAAATAGAACTTGGAAAGAAACAAACCTAGAGAAAAGAATAGGGCACTAATTAACGCTAATTCATGACTTGCTAACTGACTAACATGAACTAATTAGGACTCCTAGAGCTAGTTAACTGGAAGCATAACTAAAAGTACTGCCACTAACAGCATTAAACTTTTGAATCAGTCAACTAACATGCCGGTGTTATATTATAGGAAGGATTATTCTACTGAAACTTCACCTTTTCTTTTGAAGGTTCAGATACGTGTCCGTCTGCATTGTGTACCACTGCCAGAAGATACGTTTAGACCAGTAATTAAGGATAACTATTTTGAGCAGCATCATTTCTGGTTTGAGCTAGATCATACTCAATCTAGTAAATTGATCTCGCAACTCTCATCTCTTGCATATGCTCCGAGTAGCACACCACATTATCCAGCACTCCGGAGAAGTATAATCCAAACTTCACCAGCAAATAACAAGATAGCAGAAAATAGATGTTCTGAACCACAAAACTTGAAAAATAAGCCATCCAGTTCCATTGATTCTCAAGGTGCATTGGATGAGAAGAATTTTATATATATGAAACTTAAAGAAATAGCTCTTGATCGTGAATGGCCAGCGCTCTCCAGAAACGGGCATGCAGAGGAAAACACAAATGAAGGGATAAGTTATAATGATGTAAGCATTGATCAAGCAGGTTTTGTGGAACCACAGCCTCCTGGAGAAGAGAAGAATGAAGAAGGCAATTGTGACTTGGCTGGTTATCCTCCTTTTGTAGCTCAGTTCATCATCTTCTTGTAATACGTGCCAATTTTCATCAACCATTTATGCTCTAGATGTTCTTATATGACTTCAATATCTCTGTTGTTGTAGCTGCTGAAAGAAGTGAAAGAACTGAATGCATTTAAGGAACAGCACACCCAAAAAGTGACTGGCCTGGAGAAGAAGCTGGTAAACCTTATCTCTGTATTGAGATTCTGGTTCTTCTTTTAAAGTAGATGAAATCATGATAATAAGCCATAGAGTTTGGTGGCTTCAAGATTCAAGATGATATACCAAAGAAATGATAGTATGATTTCTAAAAGAGGAAATAATAAGATTATTATCATATAATTTCGGATATGTAACTTGACAGGGAAAAGTATTATTGAACATTAGTTGCTATTTACTATACAAAGAGTTAATAGTACAGTGACAGGGACCAACAATAGTTCATTCTTGATTGTTTTAGATGGTATAGTGACAGAGCTTGAATAGCCTAATTCAACGGTTTGTTAGTGCAAAGAGGGATAGAAGGAAAAGGTTACATGAGTATTATGGTCAGAAATGCATGGTGGTTCATTAATTTTAAATTCTTAAAGAGAGAACGACATCTGACACAACAAACTAATAGAAATTGAATATTTATAGGAGTGGGCTGATCTGTGTGGAGGTGGCTTTTCTGAACATTCTCTTATTGTTCAGTGAGGGGATTATTATTATAAATATACATCTTATACAGTAAAGAAAACAACTTAGCTCATATTGAGTTCCATGTTTAAAAGTCTCTTATTGGTGTTGGGGAAATGGAATGCTGCCAAGAAGTCTGTGCAATCTGTTCACAAGAGTGATTATTCATTTTATTTTTGGAGACTCTTCAGGGTTGGGTATAAGTTTGCTTATGCAAATATTGTTTCTTACTGTTTAAGGGAATATTTCTTTAATCAATATCCTACTTGGTAGAAGTCTCTGCATTCTATACAGACCTTTCCATGTTTAGGACACTCTTATTGTTGTTTGGGGGAATCAGAAAATGCCCCTTAAGAAGTTTTCAAATTCAATTGCACAACCTTTTGAAAATGACCAAAAGGGAAAAACCTTAGGTTCTTGATCCGTAAGGCTTTATCCAAATTGAAAAAGATGTATGTATCAGCTATAGTTGATGATTGTATTCTTTCACCGATTTCAAGGATTTCAATAATTATCCAGTTTGATGCTTCATATTGTGTCTGTTCTCTTTCTAAATGATTTAATAATTTTTGTTTTCTCCATACCTACCTGAATACGTGCTGTGTCTGCAGAAGTGAAAATCTGATGTTTTCCCCCTTTGTTATTTCCTTGTCTTCACATGGAATTCAGGCTAATGCACAAGAAGAAATCAAACTGCTAAAAGGTAGATGTTTGATGTTGGAGTTCACAAATCCTTCTCGTACACATGATAGTGCAAATGTGGTTGAGTCAGACGATATAGTCTGTGATGAGTCAATCATCCTAGCTGGAGGATTTGATGGTAATAACTGGCTATCGGCCTTGGACTTATACTCACCTTTGAGTGATGTTTTAAGGCCACTTAAGCCAATGAGTTCATTTCGGTCGTATTTTGCAATTGCAAATCTGAGTAGAGAAGTCTATGTATTTGGTGGCAAATTTGGGAAGTTCTGGGACAACACAGGTAATGCCAGTAGTCCCTCCCTTCACATACCCTCCTCCCCCTTTCTCTTAAGTTGCTGACACTGATGCCACTCTATTCTTGTGAAGTTGAATCATATAACCCAGCAAATGATATGTGGACTGTGCATTCTCATTTGAAAAAGAGAAACAGTAACTTATCAGGAGCTACTTTGAAGGACACGATATTTGCAATGGGTGGTGGAAATGGGACTGAATACTTTGCAGAAGTTGAAATGTATGATCCTCAAGTAGTTCGATGGATTCCTTCACGATCCATGTCCCAGAAGGTTAATTCTATTCCTTGCTTACATTTCTAGCAAACAAAGACAATATTTGTCTCTTTCTTGTCCTTGCCTACAGTCCAGGCTTCAATTTGGTTCTATTCTTTAGACTTACTTGTTCAAAGTGCTAGTATAATCTCCTCTGACATGATTGTCTACCATTCATGCAGCGATTTTCTCTTGCAGCAACAGAACTCAATGCATTATATGCTGTTGGTGGATTTGATGGAGACAAATATTTGGCGTAAGTTAATGCTGAATTGCTGTTTTCTTATTTCTTTATAATGTATGCCCCAAAGGAGCTTGACTTTTGGGCTTCATTACCTGAGAAATGAGAGTTGCTTGTAGTTTTCCAAACCGCGGTCCTTTTTAGTGCTAAAGTTATTCTGATAGAAATCTGCAACTTCTTTTATTTCATTGAATCGGAAGATTATCTTCACATGTGAAAGTAGTTGAGTCTTGTTTTTCAGTTTTCTACTGTGTTCTCCTGTAGCATCTTTCTTATTAGCTATCACCTCAGGACTGCTGAAAGGTTTGACCCCAGAGAACATGCTTGGACAAAAATTGAGAGTATGAGCACAAAAAGAGCATATCATGCGTTGGTTCCTTTGGGGGGGAAGTTGTATGTTGACCTCTTCTCGCTTCTTTGCATTCTATATCTTTGGTCCCATTTTTCTTCTTGTTATGCACTTTTAGCTTCATGGTTGCTCTTTAGATATGCACTTGGTGGCTCTGATGGGTCTCAAATGATGCCAAGCGTTGAGATATATGATCCCTGTCGGGGAACATGGATGATTGGGGAACCAATGAGCTACTCAAGGGGTTATGTAACTGCTGCTGCTCTAAAGGAGTCCATTTATGTTATTGGAGGGGATCAATCTGATAATGAAGACCTAGACACGGTACATAAGATTATCTATTTCATTGTCTTGCTATGCGCTGCTTCCATTACGTATGTGGTTCCATTAATCAATACTCCTCTTTGTGAATGCAGATTGAACGGTACAAGGAAGGCACAGGTTGGGAAATAACCAACTTGAGCGGAGTCGGGAAAAGGAGCTTGTCCTCTGCTATAGTTTTGGAGGAAGATTGAAATCTGCATTCCTAAGTACTCAAGCTCTCTCTTCTTATGGGCACCCTTTGTTCAATATCTGCTGTTTTGCTATAATGAATAGACATAATGCTTGAAAGCATCTTAAACATTCCGTGACTTTTTCCTCCGTATGAGAAAACAGAAAATGGTCAAACTTATAGCCAATGTATGGTTATAGCTTTGTAGTAGTATGACTGTATTACAGACAGTTCTCTGCAGATTCTTTCTAAGGCAAGATTTGTTCACAATACTTTCTCCTTTGCTCTCTATCAATCAACTCCCGTAGCTTTTTTTCACTTTCTACAATGACGTCACCCATGGATCTCGACCCAAAGCCCTTACCGGAGCCATCAACAACTCGATTTTTATTCCCTTAATTTTTGAAGGTTTTTCCATAGTTATTTGTTTTTCCTTTTCCTTAATTATACGTCGTTGCATTCTTTGCATTTCAGAGTTCAAGATACATTTTTCGCATCTACTTCTTGTGTTTATTATTCACTATATGCAATTAAGCTGTAACTTTCCGTCGCTGTATGACAACAACCGATTCACCTCTTCTCTTCCGTTCCTTTTGCTTCGCGTTGTTTGATAATGCTTTCTGAAGATCGCCCGTACATACCTATCATCCATATATATATCAGAAATTTATAGATGAAAAAAAATCGATAATTGATGAACTGGAAAGAAAAAAAATAGATGGAGAAGAACTACCTCTTCAACAACTTGCAATTGATGAACTGGAAAAGAAAAAAAAGAAAAAAATTGAAATTCAAAAATGGAGTAATGGAGATAGTTGGTGATACCATGTAGTGATTTTAGGCATGAAAAAAGGGGAAAAAATCGTGAGGGTGATTGTTTAGAGTGATGTATCTGGAAAAGTGAGAGAAATTGAAGAAAATAGGGATTTTTGTAATTTTTTGAAATGGTAGGAAATAATAGAAAATAAGGTAAAAAAGGATGTGTATTTAGATAAATTTTTTTCCAATATTTATTCACATAATGTCATGGACCGGGAGCCAAATTTTATCAATTGTGAATTAGGTTAGAAATGTTGAGATTTCCATTAATTGAAAACGATATCGTCAATCGATCGTCAACATCTTTCCATTGATAGATCAGAGGGTTGCCGGGGAAAATAGTTTTTCATTTTACACATTAAAAAATAAGATAAATTTCACATAAAATACAATCTTATCTTTCACATTATGATTTATAACATTTTAATTTGGTCCCTCAATTATCAGTAAATTTTGGTTTTAGTCTTTATAGTATTTCACTAAGAACACTTCACCGTCAATGTATAATTGAATTGTGCACATTCAATCCCTTTTACTTGTGAATATTCACAAATGTACTATTATTAATTATTCCACCACTTAATTACTCATGGATTATGTCAGGTTTATATGGTTACACCATATTTAGCGATAATATAGTCCATATATAGTCAACTATAACATGTTTTCTACCTAGAGGAACCAATAACACACATCAAAATTGATTGAAGAATAAATATATTGAGTTATATATCACAAGGACCAAATGAAGAACTTACCAATTACATCGGGATTAAGTGTGTTATTATCCCCTCACATTCTGTAGGTTTGGATGGTTTACTTAAAAGAAAAATATTTATTCACATTTTGTCATGGGCCGGGAGCCGAATTTTATCGATAAATGAAATAGGTTAAAAATGTTGAAACTTCTGTCAAAGATGTTCTGCTAAAAAGTCTGTTGTTAATCACGAACATTTTTTTTATTGATAGATCGCTTGGACAAATTCTTAAAGATTAGATTATTACTTGCTTTCATTAAAAAAAAATATGCATCAACCTATATCAAATTATCATGATTAAATGTAAAGTAAGCTGTTCCAATTTAGGCACTAAATGTAAATGAAGTATTTTGTTAAATTATCAATTTGTGGTAGAGCTCCTAGTTAATAAACTTACATTTCATAAAGTTTGTTGACACCCAATTTTGACCCTCCCCGATAGGAATTAGTTTTTAAGCTTCTTTAATTTCAAATAATTTGCAATAATTGGCATTACGAGGTTCAAATATTTTCTCAAGTTACTTTAAGAATTTTAGTTACTTCTCCTAATATTTTAAATATCTCAAATAATAAATATATGTGTATTTTATATATATATAATTAATATATCTTATAAACAAAAATCACCTCAAGATTTTACATTTTTGGATAAGTACTTTATTGATTTAGTTTAAATCATAATTGCCATTTCAAATATTAGTTCGTATTTTGCAATCAAGGTGATTATTTTATATCGTTAGAATTAAGAAGCTCATTACTTAATTTCTACTAGCTCGTCTTTTATTTAGTTTTTAGCCGAATCACCAATTAAACTCATTTGGCTAGATTTTTAATTCCGATGGGCCTCGATAAAAACTCATACTATCATTTTTCTTAATCGCAATTTTAGTGATTTTTCAACTAAATTGTAAGACCAAAATTTGGACCATTCTTACAAATCTCCAGCAGCTCAAGCTAATTACCCTCATACTCAAAACAAGAATTTCCACCAGCCCACTTTTAATACTCCTAAACCGACCTTGACCCGGCCCACTTCTCTATTCACTAAAGAAACCCAGAATCATCTTCCTCCCCTTTCACGCTAGCAGCACAGAGACCAAAAACGGCAATATAGACGGCGCCAAAATACAACAGCAACGGCACGCGTGGACGACACCACCTGACCCCATACGCGCCTCGTCTTCTCCACTTGAGGGCGAGTTCACGGAAGCAGCAACGGTACCAAACGGCGAGTACACGGCATGCAGGGGCACGCGTATAGTACGAATTTTGTCGTCGTCTTCCCCTTTTACCTTACCAGCAAAGGCGTACAGCAGGACAAAGCACGCGTCTTACCCCCTTTCCTTTTTCGGAATGGGGCGATTTTTCAGAAAAAGGGTGTTTAGCTCAAATAGTGAAAGATTTAGATTTTTGAATTTAGGAATTGGGTCTTGGTTTGCCCGATTTTTTGTCATGTTTCCCTCCATTCCGAACCCCATTTCCCTTCTATATATGTTGCTATTGATTCATTGTGGGGAAGGGGGGATTAGAGAAAGATTGGAGAATTTTTTTAGTTGGAACTTTTGGTGTTAAAAGGCGATTATTGAGAAAAACATCGAGAGGAATTAGCCGGAATTTAAGAGGAAATATTGTAAACTACTAGCTATAAATATTTGTATACAAACATTTGGGAATAGGTCTCAAAAGCAGAGAGAGTGCGAGTTCAGTGCTTGCTCGAGTCTTTTGCATCGTTTCTCGGTTCACGTACGTTTACCAGAATCGTCGTTTGTGGTCGTGGAAAGCTCGTTGCCTTTAGCTCTTCGTCTTGTTCCAGAACGCTGCTTCATAAAAAGTATACAGCCTCACCCCTCTTAAGTTCTTCTTCTGATTCTAGCTCTATTCGTCTATTTGGGTTGATTTTTTATTTATTTTTTTAGTTTTCAGTAGAAATAGGGCCTTCTGTTTAGTTTTTGCTCTCGGAAAGGATTCAAATATATGTTCTGAAAGTACTTTTCGTGATTTTAGCATAGCTGAATCTTGATCCCATTTTGATTTTAAATCAAGTTCTTGTCCCAGTTTGCTTAGAGTGCGTTTGATTTCAAAGATATTTAGTTCAGTTTGGTTTGTGTTGATGGCTGATTTTTGGTTGCTATTGTTCTTGGTTTCTTGGTTTTCACAGTTGTATCATGATTAGTTTCAAAATGCTCTTTTTGTTTTATTTTGTTCCTGTTTGTTATGAAGCTGTAGAAGCACTTAGTGTTTGAAGTCGTGTTCTTCATTCTTTTACCATTATGTTGAATGAATGAATCAAGACGTCGAGTCGTTTTGAGCTCTTTTTTTTGTCTTTAATATTGTCTGTCGTGATTTTGCCTACTTGAACACTGCTAAACTTGTTTTTTCCTATACCTTATTCTGTCTTCAAGGGCCAGATCCTCCGTTTTGTCCATCATCTACTAGCATTCTCTTCAAAATAAGCCTAAGGTCGCAAGGTTGATCGTATGGTTTAGTACAAAACATGTGTTGTAGTTGATTTTTATTATTATTATTATTATTATTATTATTATTATTATTATTATTATTTTTATATTAGCGTGATAATGTTAGTCTGAAATTAATTAAACGACTTGCTCTTAAGATCACGTGGATAGTGTTCAAGCCTTTACTTTGAAATATCAGTCCATGTGTTCACTTTAAATACGTGTTCATGATGAATCACAGTAAGAGAGTCCAACTATGCATACAGTGTCACTTGCTTCCCTTAAATGCTTTCATATTTCCTTGTTTTCTTTTTATTTTTTATTTATTTTTTTAATTTATTTTATTACTTAAAAGCACCATCTTTTTCTCTATTGTCAGTTCATCTTAGCTCATTATCTTCAAATTGAGTTTGTTTTGCTTAGAATAAGATGACTAATGTGTGTGAGATTTTTTTTTTTTACCTTCAAATTGACGTGATCTGCTTTAGTTGTGGTCTAATCAATGACTATTTAGCTTCTAATCTCTTCTATTAATATTCTATATTTTGGATTCGTGGGGGGCACCGATGAGTTGCTAATTTTTACCTCTTATTTGTTTACATGTGACACCAATTCGAGTCCCTTCGGACTCCCCTTTTGCATATCTTCGAGTTGAACTTTTTCGAGTCAGCCAGACTGTCGGTTGCACATGGAAGAAACAACGTGAAAGCAGCAAAATAAATGCTGGAAATTAAATTTCCAAGCTCCGAAAGGCCTAAAAGAGGGCTATATACATGCAGTATACATCCTGTATACATGATATACAGGCCTACAATGCAGTATGCAGGTGCAGAAATGGCAAAACGCAGGTTAAAAGCTGATGTTCAAGGAAAAGTACAGAAATACGGACCCAAATATGGTCTGTATACAGGGATATACATAAAGCGTATACACATATTTCTTGAAAACAAATGGGGCCAAAGGCCCAAAGGAATTTCAGCAAGTCCAAGATTTGGGCCAAATGCTCAAATTTAATATTCCTCTCCTTGCTCTCATTTATTTTGTTATATTTGACTAACGTTTTGATTATCTTACGGTTTAATTTAATTAAATTCCCCAAGAATGGTCATTTCATTTATTTTTGAATTAAAGTATATATATTTTATTACTTAGTTTATATTTTAATATTAGTCTTGTTGACATTTATTTTTGAATTAAAGTATATATATTTTATTACTTAGTTTATATTTTAATATTAGTCTTGTTGACATTTTATGAACTATTCCCCTTTAGAAAATTTCCCTTTAGTTCATTCCCCTTTAAGATAAATAAAAAAGGATAAAATTAATAATAGTAATAAAAAATAAGTTAAAATAAATGAGCTCTTAATTTAAATTTTTAAAAATAATTAGTTAAAATAGATGAGTTCTTTTACTTTGTTAAACTTTCAAAATTAGTCAAGGTCGTGAGTTCTTTACTTAGTTAAATTCTAAAATAATTAGTTAAAATAAATAAATTCTTTTACTTAAGTTAAAATTTTAAAATTAGTCAAAATCATTTTGGTCAAATTGCCGGTCAACCGCGAGTTAGCGGGAATTCCGAGGGCCTAACACCTTCTTGGAATGTACATTGAACTTCGAACCCTCTTATTTTCAATGGATTTTATCTGTTTAAATCTTTTGAAAACCCTTTAAATTTTTTCTTGATTTTTACTAAAGATTAAGTAGCGACTCTGTTCTTTTGGAAATTCGATTTCTCTTAAACTATAAGTTTAATCAATTTTTCGAAACTCAGTCATTTTCCTTTTACATATATTTTCAAGTAAAACAGAAATGACGACTCTGCTGGGGATCTAATTAAGTTCTAACCATAAGATTTGACTTATTTGACTAATTGTATTAATTGCTAAATTATTTATTTGCTCTCAACGTGTTTAATTTGTTATAACTGTCATTGCATTTCATGGCATATTCCATCGTATGTATAGTATATTAAGGATGGTTTCTGCATAATCGCAGCCGGACTTCTTATACTCAACCCTTTTTCGGAAGGATCGGCGATTTATTGGTACGTCATGCGTCCAATGGTTGTCGTGAATTCCAGCCTAAGTTGTTCACTTGGGTTCCCGATCTTTCAAAGCCACTCTTAGTCAACTAGCGTAGTGCGAAACAAAATCCCTGATTTAGCACATTTTGAATTAAGTCGACCCAACACCCAAGGCGTGTTAGGCCCAATAGAAGCCCACTTTGTGTCTATTTGGCCCATTTGCCAATAAAAAAACAATCATACTTATGTGTTTTAATTGAAGGATGTATATGTCATTTTAAAATAAATTAATTATCAAGTGGGGGTGGGGGTTAACTTACCTTTGTTTGTTTTTCTTGTAGGATGAATCCGACATTTGAGCCGTTGAAAACCCGAATGGTGACTATACCTGATCCTTACCTCCAAGTTTGGTGGAAATTCATGAACAAGAAAGATAAGAAGAAAGTTCAAAGACACATAGGCCATCTCCCGTCATTAATGGAAATGGTGGCTTACCCCGACTTGATTGGAACGATGGTGAAATTTTGGGACATTAACAACATGGTATTTCAGTTTGGGGAAGTAGAGTTGACCCCGACTATAGATGAAGTTCTTGCAAGTTACGAGCATCGGCATGTGCAACAAGAGGAAACACTAACCTGATACTGATCTTCTCTTTCCAAAAGTATGGGATTTTGCCGAAATCAAAGAAACATTGTCACTCGTCAAAGCTGAATGGATGGACAGGCTTCCTGGGCAAAATATTCCACTTCGGAAGTTGTATTATCGATTTGGACGTGCAAGAGCTTACGAGAAGTTCAAAGAAGAGTTTGTTTAGGAAGAAAAATAGAAGGAAACACGCCCCTTCGCTTTTGCGATATGTCTACTTGGGACAATGATATTTCCCCAAGGACCAAACTACACCATCCATCCAGGTGTAGTAATGGTTACTCATGCTATTTTTAATGGAGTAGGATGTGGGCTGTAAGAAAGTACTACAATTTGACTCCTATGATCCTTGCTGACATTTATAGGGCTTTGGATATGTGTAAAAATGGCACACGTTTCTTTCAAGGGTGTAACCTGATACTTCAATGGTGGATGATGAGACACTTGATCAAAGTTCATGATCCAACAGAACCAGATCCCTTGGAAAGACCGAACAGGCTCGAAAGTCACGATTGGTGGGTGCAACATAATCATTTCAACAGGACTGGAGGCCAAGAGTTTTGGTACCCAAGACTTTAGGGTTTGAGAGAGGAAAATGTGCAGTGGTCGATCCAATGCTTGGTAATAACAAAACAAATTGTGATTCGAAGCGGAAAGGCCCCCTACTTGATATTTGTTGGGTTGACAGGAACTCGGCCATATGCTCCTTCTAGAGTACTTAGACAGCTAAGAGGGAAACAAGAGCTTCCTCATATAGAAGACATGACAAGATTTGTGACGGATCATGAAAATGGCGAAGTCGCTTTTACTAAAAAGATGCTTTAATTATGGAAGACTCGAAGGGTATTAGGTGAGCCGGTGCCAAATAGGTTTCGTCCGGAATGTTCTAAAGATTACAAAGAATGGTTAAAGAAGAGTCTTGCCGGAACTATTGAACCCGGTCCAAACGTTCCCCATATTATTGCAGATGTTGGAGCCAAACATCAAATCCGACTTCATCAACTCTAAGAGAGGTTTGATAGGAATGAGTTAGAGCATCAGCGTCGACACTCAGAAGACGCCAAAGTCATAGCTCAGTTGAAGCAAGAGCTACAAAAATCCAAGCAATGTATGTCAGAATTAGATGATAGCATGAAGCAGCAGATTCAGTCGGTCGAGAGGTTCAGACATCAAGAAGGGGCTCGGTTGGCAAGGGATCACCTATGGGAGAACAAATATGCTATATGGTAAGAGGTCAGCATAGCCAAGAGGAGCAGACTTGGTGAAAGATCAGGATGAGCTTGGAGTTTGTTATCATCCCCTGCGTGAGATTGCTTTATTTGTACTTTGTCTTGTAATTTATTTTCTGAACTCTTTTCCCCAATTTTATGTTTGTCAAACATTTTTGAATGCTATTAATGAAATATTTTAGGGATAATGAATTGGCTTAAAAAGACATATACATCCTTCAATTCGCTAGGCCTACCCTTGGCACAAAAAGGTCACATTCATGTTTAGGACGCGATATTTGTCTGTTTACTCGTGTGATTTAACTGTTTATGTGATACGTTGCTTTGAATGAGGATATTTTTAGCCCACTACTTGTCAAAATTTTCTGAAAATGCCAAATACAAGTCACTACCAAAATGTTCGACCAAAATTCCACAAGTCTTGAGTTTCTCAGCCAGAAAAAAAATCTTACTACCAAATCCTAAAGTGTTACTCTATCATCTCAGGAAAGGTGAAATTGCAGCAAAGATGGAAAAGGGCAAGAATGTCGAAGTGAAAACGACTGAGGAGAGTCTAAGGATGAAACTGCGTCGACTCAAACAAGAGATTCGAGAGATGGGAGAAAGAAGAATAGAAGTAAAATTAGCCACCGCAGTTGGGCAAGCCAAAAGTGCAGCACTGGACGCGGAGTTAGCGGCTAAGATGGCAAGATATGCTGTCATGAACGAGGAGACAGTTGTCATGCGGAAAGAACATGATGCCTTCAACAATGACATAACCATGAGGCTTCAAAAACTACATGGAAAGTACCCTTTATTCAACCAAGAGGCCACCAACAGTGGTCCTGAAGGCACTGTACCTGAATCTGTTGAAGAGGAACTTGAGGAGGAAATTGTCTATAGACCTCCTTTCAAGGGACGGTGGAAAGAAGAGAATGAGGAAACCGCCCCCCGAAGCATATGAGTTTACCCCCCGTGGCTAATACGACAGTCAGAAGAGGAGCTTCCGTGAAGGCACCATCTATCTTTTAGGAGCTTTGTTATCTGTTTTTCACTTTCCTAGTAATCACCAGAAATGAATGAATGAAAATGAAATTTTCCTTTGTATTCGAACTACATAGGCCTGAATTCTCCTTGGGAGATACGTAGGCAGCCTTTCAAGGCCTGGCCCCTATCTTTTAAAATTTTCATTTTCCCCTTCATTCTACAAAGAAGCATTGAGTTCAGATCAACAGATGCCAGAATATGCAGCAAGAAGACCTTAGCTCAACGCAATTTAACCTTTCTGAGTCACTAGCCTCAAAATAAAATGAGCAAATTCCTGCTTGTTCAAAAATCAGTCCCCATTATTCGTGGGTTAACGTGTCCTCAGACGAAGCAACTTTTATGTGTTTATATGTCTTCTGTGTGATAACTTGCATTACTCGTTCGGAACTAATACTAACAGATTTGCCTTTGAGTTGTTTTCTCTATAGGTAGTTAGAACTGATCTGTTTTGATACACTGGCCGATCATCCCTATTTTACCAGATCAAAAGGGCCTACAGATTCCTCTCCTAGTCAAAGTTCACTAAAGGGAAAAGCAGCAATGGGTGATAACAATGAAGAAATCGACCTTATTGATGTTGTGGTAGCTCAACCCGTCCTTGCCGATCAGAATGAACTGATCCTGCAGTTGATGCAACAAATTGCTGAGATGAGGGTCGAGATGCAGAAAAAACAAGATTTGCCTCCTCCGATTTTTACTGTCAATGCTCAACCAAATGGAAGACCTCCAGCTCAAATTCCCCCTCCTAACGTGGAGCAAGCTCAAAATCCACCTTCAAGTCCTGCTCGTAATCCATCCATCATTGACCTTACCACCCAAAAACCCCATTAGGCCTCAGCCTCTTATCAAACACCATCCCCTCCTCAAAATACCAGCCTCCAGCACCACTCCTTTCCCCCAATGCAAACCACCAAACTGGCCTACCCCCTCAAAGCCAAAATGTTAACCGCCCGCATATTTCCCTCCATCACCAAAATCAACATACCAACCCTCAGACTTTCTGCCAAAATTACCAAGCCACTCAAAATGCCCAAAGTCCCTCTATTGCTCCACCACTACCACAAAAAGCCACTTTCCAAATACCAGTCCCCAACGAGCATGACGCCCATGGTTCGGAGCTCAACCACTACGAGGAGAGGGAAAGAGAGTGGAGGTCAAAGGAAGAGACCGTCAAGATAGATATGAAGGAGGAAATTAGAAAAGTCATGAAGGAGTTGAACTGCATTCCTGAGGTCGCCGGGTTGAGTTACAAAGACCTGTGCATTCATCCGAATTTGGACCTCCCGAAAGGGTTCAAGGTGCCAAAATTCGACATCTTCGGAGGAACGGGGAACCCCTTAGCACACCTGAGAGCCTACTGTGACCAACTCGTGGGAGTTGGGAGAGATGAAGCTTTGTTAATACGGCTTTTTAGCCGAAGTCTGAGCGGAGAGGCTCTAGAATGGTTTACGTCTCATGAAACGAGACAGTGGTCTAGCTGGAACGCTTTCGCTAAGGACTTCATCGAACGATTTGCCTACAATGTGGAGATCGTTCCTGATCGTTACTCCTTGGAGAAGATGAAGCAGAAGCCGATCGAAAGTTATAGAGAATTTGCATATAGATGGCAAAAAGAGGCAGCTAGAGTTAGACCTCTTATGTTAGAGAAAGAAATTGTCGAAGTGATTGTGCGGGTGCAAGAGCCCAAATATTATGATAGAATCATGTTGCTCGTTGGAGCAAAATTTGCTGAGATAGTCAAAGTAGGTGAGACTATCGAAGATGGATTGAGAACCGGGAAGATTGCCCGTGTTGCTGCCTCACCCGGATCCTCGGGTTTGTTGAAGAAGAAAAGAGAAGATGTGTCTTCTATCTCTTGTGAGGGGAAGAAGACCCTAAGGAAATCATCATCATACCAAGGTCGTTCTCGACCTTCACAGAGTTCGTACCTGGCTCGTTATGCACCGGATGATTACCAAAGTACCCCTCCCCTCAGTTATCAAAATACCCCTCCTCCTAGTTATCAAAATACTCCCCCTTCTAGCTACCAAACTCCCCCTACTATCTACCAAACTCCCCCTCCAGTTTATCAAACTCCATCTCATCACTACCGAAATATCGCCCCCAACTGTGCCAACATTCAGTCAAATTACCAAACACCTCCCCCAATGTACCAAACCCCAGCTCCACTTTACCAAAATACCCCCTCGAACTACCAAGCTCCACAACCAAACTATCAGACCAACTCATATCCCAGATATCAAGCCCCCCGTCTGAATGCTCCAAATTATCACCAAATGCCTCCCCCATAACAAGGCAATTACGATCCCTCCCGTCCGAGATTTGAGAAGAAGCGTGCTAGAATTTTCACTCCGCTTATTGAAAGCCGAACAAAGCTGTTAGAGCGATTAACTACGGCAGGATATATTCATCCAGTGGGTCCCAAGCCGGTTGACACTAGCTCAAAGTTTTACAGACTTGATCAGAGGTACGCGTATCACTCTAACAGTGTTGGACATGATACTGAGGACTGTATCAACCTGAAGCATAAGATCCAAGACCTGATTGACCAGAATGTGGTCTCTCTTCAGACGGTCGCGCCTAATGTCAATAGTAATCCTTTGCCAAATCATGGAGGCGCCACTATCAATATGATAGAGACAGATGATGACTGGTGCGTGATGAAGGCAATAGTTCCGATTGCTCCTGATGAACTGGAAATGATTGTAGCTTTGTTGAGCATCAGAGAGAAGAAAAAGTTTGTGATTCTGACACCCGAGAAGGTTGTTGCCTTGGTGCCACGAGAAACTCTTACCCGACCAAAATTTGTTATTGAAACGACTGTTACTCAAGGCATGACTAGATCTGGCAAGCGCTACACCCGGAAGAATTGGCCCAAGATGGGCAGAAAAAGGATCAGACTAAAAGGCCGATTAGTGAAGCTGAAGTCGAAGAGTTCTGAAGGAAAATGCAGCCGAAAGATTATTCAATTGTGAAGCATTTGGAGAAGACACCAGCTCAGATTTCTGTATGGGCTTTCTTGATGAGTTCACAACTGCATAGGCAAGTGTTGATGAAGGCTCTGGATGATACTTATGTGCCTGTGGGTACCAACAATGATAATCTAGCATTCATGATAAACCAGGTCATTCGAGGACACCAAATTAGTTTTTGTGACGAAGAGCTGCCCTTTGAAGGCAGGATGCACAACAAAGCTCTGCATGTCACCACTATGTGTCGAGACAAGATAATAAATCGCGTCTTGGTTGATGACGGATCCGGTCTTAATATTTTCCCACTCTCGACTCTGAGGCAGCTAAAATTTGATTTAGGAAAGCTTTACCAGAACCAAGTCAATGTGAGGACTTTTGATGGAGTGGAAAGAGACACATTGGGTGCGGTGAAACCAGGTGGGTCCTGCGGAATTCAACGTCGAGTTCCAGGTGTTGGATATCAACACCAGTTACAACTTGATTCTGGGAAGACCGTTCATTCATATAGCTGGGGTTGTGCCGTCTACCCTTCACCAACTAATGAAGTTTGTTTGGAAGGACCAGGAATTGGTCATTTATGGTGAAGGGAGTCATTCCAATGGGTATGAGCCGATCATTGATAATATCTCTCGAGGTTGTGATTTCTACATGGTGGAGCTGGTAAATGCCACCGGTGATGACTTGGCTCCACAACCTCATATGCCTACCATGTACAAGATGATTGCTACCGTCATGCTCCAGAATGGTTTCGAACCAGGTTTTGGATTGGGGAAGCACTTTCAAGGAATCGTCGAGCCTATCCAAATTCCCGCCAAAGAAGCAAAGTTTGGTTTGGGGTATGTCCCAACGGATGCTGATGAAGCAGAGATGAAGAACAAAAGTATTGATCAAACATTGGCCAGGCCAATTCCTCATCTGTACCAGAGATTTCTAGTAAGAGAAAATGTCAACGATGGTGGTCTCGGGGAAGGAATCTGGGGCCTTTTTGAGGAGATTGATGCGGTCATCGAGAAAGAGGCTAGGACATCAGGCATCCGTGATGCAGAACCTGATGGGCGATTACAGAACTGGACCTCCACACCACTCATGATTTCCCGCTCATTTTGGTAGAAAGACATGTGTCTTTGTTTGTTTTAAAAGTGGTGGTAGTCCGGAAGAGGCCCGAGACCCACCCTTTATGCAATTGTTATTTGTTTGAGGTTTTTAAATTCCCTTGTGATGTTTAAAAAGGCAAAATGGCCCTCGGCCATGGACAAAGTTTGTGCTTGTCTTTCAATTTAAATGAAAAACCTCTTTTATCAAAATTTGTTTGTTTACTTATCCGTTTATATTTTACTTTCCTAACTTTGTTTGTTTATGATTTCAGTAATATTAATTTAAAACCTTCCAATGTTATGTTATGTCATGAACCGAGTGAACGAAATAAGGCAGGTGATGATGAATGTGAGGAATACGAAGAAGAAAATGAGGTACCCGAACATGTTGCTGAGGAGTTTCGACAATTCGAAAATCAACACAAGCCAAATCTTGAGGAAACTGAAATTGTGAATCTCGGAGATTAGGAATGTGTCAAAGAAGTCAGAATCAGTGTCAACCTGACTGAAGCCCAAAGAAGAGACCTGATTCGTTTGCTCAGGGAGTACATTGATGTATTTGCCTGGTCTTATAGAGACATGCCAGGGCTGAGCACGAATATGGTGTCCCACAAGTTGCGTTCAATCCAGATTTCAGTCCAGTAAAACAAAAGCCTCGAAAATTCAAGCCTGAGTTTCGTTTGAAGATCAAAGAGGAGATTACAAAACAGATCGAGTCTCAAGTAGTGGAAGTGATGCAATATCCGACTTGGTTAGCCAACGTTGTTCCGATTGCCAAGAAAGACGGAAAAATCAGAATTTATGTTGACTATAGAGATCTCAACAAACCTAGCCCTAAAGTTAATTTTCCGTTGCCAAACATTCACATCCTCATTGATAACTGTGCTAAGCATGAGATGCAGTCGTTTGTGGATTGTTATGCGTGTTATCACCAGATCCTGATGGACGAAGATTATGCAGAAAAGACAGCTTTTATCACACCTTGGGGTGTATATCATTATCGGGTGATGCCGTTTGGTCTCAAAAATACCGGTGCTACTTATATGAGATCTATGACAACCATCTTTCATGATATGATTCACAAAGAGATCGAAGTGTATGTAGATGATGTCATAATCAAGTCCCGCGAGAGTTCGGATCACTTGACTCACTTGAGGAAATTCTTTGATCACTTGCGTCGATACAATTTGAAGTTAAATCCCGCCAAATGTGCTTTTGGAGTGCCAGCTGGTAAGTTGTTGAGATTTATAGTCTGCAAGAAGGGCATTGAGCTTGACCCTTCCAAGATCAAGGCAATCCAAGAATTACCTCCTCCGAAGACCAAGAAAGAGGTGATGAGTTTCTTGGGAAGGTTGAACTACATTAGCCGGTTCATAGCTCAATCCACCGTGGTGTGTGAGTCCATCTTTAAGTTATTGGAAAAATATGCCTCAACCAAGTGGACCGGAGAATGTCAAACTGTTTTTGATGCCATCAAGAATTATTTGTCCAATCCACCGGCGTTGGTCCCTCCACGAGATGGGAGTCCGTTATTTCTATATTTGTCGATCTCGGATAATGCATTGGGATGCGTGCTTGGTCAACATGATGAGACTGGGAAGAAAGAGCGAGCCATTTATTACTTGAGCAAAAAGTTCACTCCATATGAGGCTCGTTACACTCTTTTGGAGAGAACATGTTGTGCTTTGACTTGGATCGCTCAAAGTTGAGACATTATTTGTCTTCTTATACCACGTACCTTATTTCCAGGATGGACTCGTTGAAGTATATTTTCCAGAAAGCAATGCCGACAGGGAAGTTGGCTAAATGGCAAATGCTTTTAAGTGAGTTTGACATTGTGTATGTGTCTCAAAAGGCGATATAAGCGCAAGCCTTGGCTGATCATCTTGCAGAAAATCCAGTTGATAAGGAGTATGAACCGCTCAAGACCTATTTTCCTGACGAGGAAGTTTCATTTGTGGGTGAAGATATTTCTGAAGCCCACCTTGGTTGGAGAGTATTCTTTGATGGAGCGGCGAATCACCAGGGGAAAGGTATCGGAGCGGTCTTAGTATCATAGTCCGGCTAGCATTATCATATGGCGGCTAAACTTCAATTTAATTGCACAAACAACATGGCTGAATACGTAGCTTGTATCCTTGGTTTGAAGATGACCATCGACATGAATGTTCATGGGCCGTAAAGAACCCACAGATCACACCGTACGTGTAGTATATACAGAAGTTGAGCAAAAAATTTCGCAAGATTGAGTTCAGACACACTCCCAGGACACAAAATGAGTTGGCTGATGCTCTTGCCACCATCGCCTCAATGATTAAACATCCAGATACAAGTTATATTGATCCAGTGGGTATAGAGGTAAAAGAGCAGCATGTCCATTGTTCGCATGTTGAAGCGGAACCAGATGGTCTGCCTTGGTATTTTGACATCAAGAAGTATTTAGAGGACGAAACTTATCCTGAGAATACAACGTTCAACCAAAAGAAGTCGATACGCCGCATGGCCCTCAATTTCTTTGCAAGTGGGGAAATCCTTTACAGGAGGATTCCAGATTTAGGTCTTCTCAGATGCGTTGATGCTAATGAAGCTGCAAAGCTTCTGGACTAGATACATGCCGGAGTTTGTGGTACTCATATGAATCGGCTCACTTTGGCAAGAAAGATTCTCCGAGCCGGTTATTTTTGGATGACTATGGAGCATTGCTGCAAGTTTGTGGAGAAGTGTCATAAATGTCAAGTGCATGGAGATTTGATTCGAGTGCTACCTCACGAACTTAATGCTATGAGTTCACCTTGGCCTTTTGTATCTTGGGTCATGGATGTCATTGGTCCGTTAGAGCCAGCCGCCTCTAACGGACACAGATTCATTTTGGTTGCCATTGACTACTTCACCAAGTGGGTAGAAGCAGCTTCGTATAAGTCGGTGACCAAGAAAGTTGTAGCTGATTTTGTTCGCAATAGGTTTGGCGTACCAGAATCCATTATTACTGATAATGGAGCGAATCTCAATAGTCACTTGATGAGAGAGATATGTGAACAATTCAAGATTACTCATCGGAACTGTCAACAAGAACATAAAGAAGATTTTGAGGAAAATGATTGATAATCGCAGAGATTGGCACGAGATGTTGTCATATGCTTTGTTGGGTTACCGAACGACTGTCAGGACATCAGTTGGAGCTACTCCATATTTGCTAGTATATGGAACAGAAGCAGTAATACCTGCCGAAGTTGAGATACCTTCATTGAGAATTATTCAAGAAGCTGAATTGAACGATGCCGAATGGGTCCGCAAACGGATTGATTAGTTAACGTTGATTGATGAGAAGAGAATAGTTGTTGTTTGTCATGGACAACTGTATCGACAGAGAATGATCCGTGCTTTCCACAAGAAAATAAGAGCCAGAATATTCGAAATTGGTCAGTTAGTTCTCAAACGCATTTTCCCTCATCAGGATGAGTACAAAGGGAAATTTGCACCAAATTGGCAAGGACCCTACATGGTTCGCAAAGTGTTATCTGGAGGTGCCTTGGTCCTATCGGAGATGGACGGCACCGAATGGCCGAAACCGATTAATTCAGATGTTGTCAAGAGATACTACGTGTGAAGTTTCGGTTTGTATTTCTGTCATTCCCTTGTAATCGTTCTATTTGCTTGTAATTGCTTTGTTTAGAATTTTATCCCTCTTGTAATGAACTACGTCTGACTTGAGTTCTCAAGAATGAGATATGTAGGCGGCTTATGTCGGACTCGGTCACCCCTTTATTCCCTTTTAAATATTTCCTTTTGTATTTAAACTACGTTCGACCTAAATTCTCAAGCATGAGATACGTAGGCAGCCTATGTCGGCCTCGGTCATTTTCTTTATAAATTTCCTATTTTTGTTGATCCTCGAGAGGGGGAACTACGTTTGACCTGATTCCTGCCTCAACGGGATATGTAGGCGCCACAAGGGCTCGGTCATATTTCCATAAGATTTCTATTTCTATTACTCTTTACAATAGAAATTGGACAGAATTTTTGAGAGGGACTCAAAAATTCTCGAAAAAGAGATCTCTCCAATAAAATCAAGACTGAAGTTACTTTGAGATTTGCAACTGGGACAGAATTTTTGAGAGGATCTCAAAAATTTCATGTTTGCTCATCAACGGTTAAAGATAAGCCAAGACAGTTAACTGGGACAGAAATTTTGAGGATGACCCCAAAAATTTCAATAAGGTTCATCTTAAGTCTAGAACAACTTTAGACACTCCCCAGCAAGTGATCAGATAGATCTCGAGACATTACCTCTAAATGACGTTCATTAAGCTTGACGTGACATGACACTTGACAGTGATCTTTTCCAAATTTTATGTTTTTTGAAAATTTATTTTCCCTAAAAACTTTTCTTTCATATTTCAATCATTTTTCCATAAAAAGGTTTTGTCTTACCTATCAAGAAGCGGGAGATAGGAGAAATCAGCCAGAGATAGCAAAACGAGGATGCAGACAACCGAAGAGATCGACACAGATCAGTTTATTTCTTTTGTGGATATAGGTCTATATGTTTGCCTCAGGATCAACATATTCCTCCATTCAATGAATATGGAGAAGTAAAAATGGCAAGGAGTTCCCCAAAATTGACAATTTTTCTGTGAATGCAGGAAATATGAGTAGCATTATTTCATTCAAATTCCTAGAAAAGCGAGATTCGTAATGGATATGCAATTATGTTCAGAGATGGAACAAACGAAAACCACGAAGAGAGCAATATTTTTATTTTCCAGCAACTGAAGATACTTGGAAGAATTTTTCTGCATCGCATTATCAGACATGATGCTACCATTACCCGGAGAGTCATTTATATCGTATTGTCAAATGAGATGATACCACTACTCCGAGGGTCATTTTTATTTATATTGTTGATCGAGACGATACCACTACCCGGAGAGTCATTTATATCGTATTGTCAAATGAGATGATACCACAACTCCGAGGGTCATTTTATTTATATTGTTGATTGAGACGATACCGCCATCCAAAAGATACCCAGAAGGTCACATATGTTGCTCGGTGAGGCACTACCTTGTTCGGTATCAAAGAGGCATCATCAGAGAAGATTCATGCATCGCGGGAAAAAAATTCACGCATCGCGAGAAAAGAAATTCATGCATTGCAAGAGAAGACTCATGCATATCAAGAAAAAGAAATCATGTATAGCAAGAAGAAAATCGTGCATAGCAAGAGAAAAAGTCATGCATAGCGGGAAAAGATTCACGCATCGCGAGAAAAGAGATTTATGCATTGCAAGAGAAGATTCATGCATCGCGAGAAAAGAAATCCATGCATTGCAAGAGAAGACTCATGCATAGTAAGAGAAATAAATTATGCATAGAAAGAAGAAAACCATGCAAGCAAAAGAAAAAGTCATGCATAGCGGGAAAGAGATTCATGCATCGCAAGAGAAAAGTCATGCATCACGGGAAAAGAGATTCATGCACAGCAAGAGAAGGATTCATGCATCGCGAAAAAGAAGTCATGCATCGTGGAGAAGTCATGCATTGAAAAAGAAGATTCATGCATCGCGTGAAAAGGATTCATGCATTGCAAGAGAAGATTCATGCATCGCGAAAAGAGATTCATACATCGCGGGAAAAAGATTTACTCATCGCGAGAAAGATTCGCCTATCAAAAGAAAATCGACACTGGCTGCATCATTTTACTTTGCAACAACGAGATCAAAAGAACTATCAACATATTACATCAGCTTATTTTTATTACTTTGACATCAAATGAAGAGTACATTGAAGATTATATTGCAAATATGAGACACAAACTTTATTTGCTTTACATCATACCCGATAGAGTTGACGTCAAATGCTCAAGGAGAACAACTAAGTGTCAACACGGTAAAAGACATTGTCTCCCATTTGAATTGCATTTTTATGCTAATGAGTTTTATCTCAGTCTTTGTCGAGAGCATCCGAAAGGATGAATCTCCAAAACAAACCACAGGTGCGGACGATATCAATTAGGATGCAGCACAACGTGAAACTTTTTCTTAGCAGCGAATTGAGACATAGTCCAAAGAGGAGTGCCAAACTATTAGGACGCGAGCAGAGGAGCGACTTCCACCACAATCAAACTACATCCCTATCAGAAGGCATGTGAGTTTATCTTTAGGTTTGTCGGTTTCAGTTTCGCATCCGAAAATTTTTGGTCTGTATCGGAAGCAGCTTTCCAATCTGAGTGACGATGCATCAAGAGCTTTGGAAATTATGTCCGTGTAAGTTCTTAATTATGGGTGTGAAGTGCACCACATTCATGAATACGAGGTTGCAAGCCTCTTTTTCATACTCGACTTACTTCGTCATTTTCCAAAACCAAAGGTTATCTAACATAATAGATTTCCTTTTCAACTGATAGAGTCAAACTACAAGCAGCCCGATTCCTAATGTTTAAGGATATGTAGGCGGGCTCAATGTTGAAAACTCGGCTGTACTCCAACATTCTCTTGTAAATCTTACTCTTGAGCATTCCGGTCCCTTAATAATTCGGTGTCGGGATAGCTTTTGATTTATTTCAAAATCGTGCATCAAATCAAGCGTATCGAACTACAAGTGGCCTGAATTCTCTTATAGCCTGAGATATGTAGGACACCCATTTCCGGGGTTCGGCCATAATTCCTAAGGTCCGTACCAAAAGCCCTTTACTAAGGTGAAGATGTGGTCAGTCAAAAATGGATTAGTCAATTTCATTTTCCTCGAATTCATTGCATCAATCCAAGTAAAATGAGGGACAGTTGTTGACACCCAATTTTGACCCTCCCCGATAGGAATTAGTTTTTAAGCTTCTTTAATTTCAAATAATTTGCAATAATTGGCTTTACGAGGTTCAAATATTTTCTCAAGTTACTTTAAGAATTTTAGTTACTTCTCCTAATATTTTAAATATCTCAAATAATAAATATATGTGTATTTTATATATATATAATTAATATATCTTATAAACAAAAATGACCTCAAGATTTTACATTTTTGGATAAGTACTTTATTGATTTAGTTTAAATCATAATTTCCATTTCAAATATTAGTTCGTATTCTAAAACAATTATTTTGCAATCAGGTTGATTATTTTATATCGTTAGAATTAAGAAGTTCATTACTTAATTTCTACTAGCTCGTCTTTTATTTAGTTTTTAGCCGAATCACCAATTAAACTCATTTGGCTAGATTTTTAATTCCGATGGGCCTGAATAAAAATTCATACTATCATTTTTCTTAATCGCAATTTTAGTGATTTTTCAACTAAATTGTAAGACCAAATTTGGGCCATTCTTACAAATCTCCAGCATCCCAAGCTAATTACCCTCATACTCAAAACAAGAATTTCCACTTGCCCACTTTTAACATTCCTAAACCAACCTTGACCCGGCCCACTTCTCTATTCACTAAAGAAACCCAGAATCATCTTCCTCCCCTTTCACGCTAGCAGCACAGAGACCAAAAACGGCAATATAGACGGCGTCAAAATACAACAGCAACAACACGCGTGGACGACACCACCTGACCCTATACGCGCCTCGTCTTTTCCACTTGAGGGCGAGTTCACAGAAGCAGCAACAGTACCAAATGGCGAGTACACGGCATGTAGGGGCACGCGTATAGTACGAATTTTGTCGTCGTCTTCCCCTTTTACCTTACCAGCAAAGGCGTACAGCAGGACAGAGCACGCGTCTTACCCCCTTTCCTCTTCCGGAATGGGGTGATTTTTCAGAGAAAAGGTGTATAGCTCAAATGGTGAAATATTTAGATTTTTGAATTTAGGAATTAGGTCTTGGTTGGCCCGATTTTTGGTCCTGTTTCCCTCAATTACGAACCCCATTTCCCTTCTATATATGTTGCTATTGATTCATTATTGGGAAGGGGGAGATTAGAGAAAAATTGGAGAATTTTTTTAGTTGGATTTTTTGGTGTTAAAAGGCGATTATTGAGAAAAACATCGAGAGGAATTAGCCGGAATTTAAGAGGAAATATTGTAAACTACTAGCTATAAATATTTGTATACAAACATTTGGGAATAGGTCTCAGAAGCAGAGAGAGTGCGAGTTCAGTGCTTGCTCGAGTCTTTTGCATCGTTTCTCGGTTCACGTACGTTTACCGGAATCGTCGTTTGTGGTCGTGGAAAGCTCGTTGCCTTTAGCTCTTCGTCTTATTCCAGAACGCTGCTCCATAAAAGGTATACAACCTCGCCCCTCTTATGTTCTTCTTCTGATTCTAGCTCTATTCGTCTATTTGGGTTGATATTTTATTTATTTTTTAGTTTTCAGTAGAAATAGGGCCTTCTGTTTAGTTTTTTCTCTCGGAAAGAATTCAAATATATGTTCTGAAAGTACTTTTCGTGTTTTTAGCATTGCTGAATCTTGATCCCATTTTGATTTTAAATCATGTTCTTGTTCGAGTTTACTTAGAGTGCGTTCGATTTCAAAGATATTTAGTTCAGTTTGGTTTGTGTTGAAGGCTGATTTTTGGTTGTTATTGTTCTTGGTTTCTTGGTTTTCACAGTTGTATCATGATTAGTTTCAAAATGCTCTTTTTGTTTTATTTTGTTCCTGTTTGTTATGAAGCTGCAGAAGCACTTAGTGTTTGAAGTCGTGTTCTTCATTCTTTTACCATTATGTTGAATGAATGAATCAAGACGTCGAGTCATTTTGAGCTCTTTTTTTTTCTTTAGTATTGTCTGTCGTGATTTTGCCTACTTGAACACTGCTAAACTTGTTTTTTCCTATACCTTATTCTATCTTGAAGGGCCAGATCCTCCGTTTTGTCCATCATCTACTAGCATTCTCTTCAAAATAAGCCTAAGGTCGCAAGGTTGATCATATGGTTTAGTACAAAGCATGTGTTGTAGTTGATTTTTATTATTATTTTGATATTAGCGTGATAATGTTAGTCTGAAATTAATTAAACAACTTGCTCTTAAGATCACGTGGATAGTGTTCAAGCCTTTACTTTGAAATATCAGTCCATGTGCACTTTAAATACGTGTTCATGATGAATCACAGTAAGAAGAGTCCAACTATGCATACAGTGTCACTTGCTTCCCTTAAATGCTTTCATATTTCCTTGTTTTTTAATTTTTTTATTTTTTATTATTACTTAAAAGCACCATATTTTTCTCTATTGTCAGTTCATCTTAGCTCATTATCTTCAAATTGAGTTTGTTTTGCTTAGAATAAGATGACTAATGTGTGTGAGAATTTTTTTTTTTACCTTCAAATTGACGTGATCTGCTTTAGTTGTGGTCTAATCATTGACTATTTAGCTTCTAATTTCTTCTATTAATATTCTATATTTGGATTCGTGGGGGGCACCGATGAGTTGCTAATTTTTACCTCTTATTTGTTTACATGTGACACCAATTCGAGTCCCTTCGGACTCCCCTCTTGCATATCTTCGAGTTGAACTTTTTCGAGTCAGCCAGACTGTCGGTTGAACAGGGAAGAAAAAACGTGAAAGCAGCAAAATAAATGCTGGAAATTAAATTTCCTAGCTCCGATAGGCCCAAAAGAGGGCTATATACATGCAGTATACATCCTGTATACATGATATGCAGGCCTAAAATGCAGTATACAGGTCCAGAAATGGCGAAACACGGGTTAAACGCTGATGTTTAAGGAAAAATATAGAAATACGGACCCAAATACGGTCCGTATACAGGGATATACATAAAGCGTATACACATATTTCTTGAAAACAAATGGGGCCAAAGGCCCAAAGGAATTTCAGCAAATCCAAGATTTGGGCCAAAGGCCCAAATTTAATATTCCTCTCCTTGCTTTCATTTATTTTGTTATATTTGACTAACGTTTTGATTATCTTGCGGTTTAATTTAATTAAATTACCCAAGAATGGTCATTTCATTTATTTTTGAATTAAAGTATATATATTTTATTACTTAGTTTATATTTTAATATTAGTCTTGTTGACATTTATTTTTGAATTAAAGTATATATATTTTATTACTTAGTTTATAATTTAATATTAGTCTTGTTGATATTTTATGAACTATCCCCCTTTAGAAAATTCCCCTTTAGTTCATTCCCCTTTAAGATAAATAAAAAAGGATAAAAATAATAATAGTAATAAAAAATAAGTTAAAATAAATGAGCTCTTAATTTAAATTTTTAAAAATAATTAGTTAAAATAGATGAGTTATTTTACTTTGTTAAACTTTCAAAATTAGTCAAGGTCGTGAGTTCTTTACTTAGTTAAATTCTAAAATAATTAGTTAAAATAAATGAATTCTTTTACTTAAGTTATAATTTTAAAATTAGTCAAAATCATTTTGGTCAAATCGCCGGTCAACCGCGAGTTAGCGGGAATTCCGAGGGCCTAACACCTTCTCAGAATGTACATTGAACTTCAAACCCTCTTATTTTCAATGGATTTTTTCTGTTTAAATCTTTTGAAAACCCTTTAAATTTTTTCTTGATTTTTACTAAAAATTAAGTGGCGACTCTGTTCTTTTGAAAATTCGATTTCTCTTAAACTATAAGTTTAATCGATTTTTCGAAACTCAGTCATTTTCCTTTTACATATATTTTCAAGTAAAACAAAGTTCACATATTATGCAATGCTTACCTCTCATATTAGGGTCAATAGCATTTTTTATCGTTCAATTATTTGTAAATTTTGATTTTAGTCCCTATAGTATTTCACTAATAACCACATTTTAGCCTTCAATGTATAATTGAATTGTGCACTTTTGATCCTTTTACTTATAAATATTCATAAATATACTATTATTATTATAATTATTATTAATTGTTCTATCACTAAATTATTTGTGTATTCTATCAGGTTTATATGATTACACCTTGTATAACAATAATATTGTCTATGTCACGCCCCGAAGCTACCCCAAGGACGCAAACACAGGACCTAGGATCACGAGTGACCCCAAGCTAACCCTACTGGCATATATAAGCATACTTAAAAGAAATATTGTGCGGAAGCATAAGACATGAGATAAACTGAAAAGATAGGGAATACCACTGTCTGAATATATGAAAACTGAGAGTTTAACAACCACTGAAAAGTCAAACTCAAATACTAAAGCTGAAACTAACTATGTCTGAAATAGCCTCTAACTGACTAGAAGTGCTGGGACATGTCTCCAGCTAAATCTAGCAAAAACTGGAACTAAAACTAAAAGCAAAGGAAACAAGTTTGTCGTCCTCGAGAAATGAGGACTCTGATGCTATTGAACTGGAGACCGGGAACCGATCTATGCGTGATCTAGAGGCTGAGGGCCTGAACCTACATCACGAGAAGATGTATCACAGAGTATGCGTCAGTACTTGAAAGGTACTGAACATGTATGATAGAATAAAACTGAACAATAAACATAATTGAACAAAGCATATAGCTGAGCAATGATAAGAGATAAGTATGATACTAAACTGAGAATACTGAACGTGAAATGACTAAATGCAATGACAAAGTTTATAACATGCTGAGACTGAAATCTAACTGTAACTGTAAGGGAGATACTAATAACCGACATAAAACCACATGAGCTAAATGTGGAGTCCGATGTATACACCCCATCGAGAAGACCCAATATACCATGCCAGAGGTATAGAGGCATTACTGGCATGATCACTAAAATGTAATGCCCACAAATGGGACTTATAAACCTACGGGGGCACGTAGTTCTGGGACTTGAGGGTGATTGACCCTAGTCCACTCGGTATTAAGCTACTTCCAATTGATTATGTAATTAACAATTTATGACTGAATTTATGTAATATTGGATAGCTCAAAATACTGACATGCTAACTGAAAATGCAACATTAATGTACTAATAATGAAACATTCAAACCTGAGGCATGTATATCTGAAATAACAGATCTAGCATGTGTAATTCATGAACTAAAAGAACTACATAGCTAGGGTTCTGAATTTATGAAATAATCTACAAAAAACGATACTAAAATCATGACAATCTGATTTGGATCATTCTAACAGCTAAAACCTAACAATTTCTATTATTCAAGAAATCCTAGGTCTAGATGATATTAAGGGAATCAAGATTCTGACTGAAATATAGGGACCTAATGGGTGAAAGGAACCCACTAGTGAAATCCCACATACCTGATGAAGAATTCCACGGAGAATCTTTTGATTTTGCGGATGGAACTGAAGAAAACTCGATGTGAACTAGGGCTGCTTGACTTTCTCCTCTATTTTGCTCTAGGTTTCGCTTGGTTATGGTGAATAATTGATTAGGTTAGATTTTAATTAGTTTACTAGGATAAAACTGACCAAATCCACGTAGTTTAGGGATTAAATGACGTAGATTAGGGGTCCAACACATAGGGAAAAGACCAAAAGACCCCTGACTTAAAAGTTGTCAGGACCAACCGACGGACTGACCGACGGTCCGTGGAATGACCCACGGTCCGTGCTGGTCAACAGCCGATGGGGTTCTGGGACTAGATTTTGGGGCCTTGATCCACGGACCAGGACCATGGTCTGTGGGTCCGGCCACGGGTCATGCCTTAGAACATTTTGTCTGAGGGTCTGACCTACAGCCCTGGACCACGAACTGTGGTTTGACCTATGGTTCGTAGGTCCTGACGTAGGTCTGGACTTAGAATAATTTTATGGGCCTTTTCTAGGAGGGACTGCAGGTGGTGAACCACAGACTACCAGAACAGATCGTGGGTGACCCTACGATTCGTGGGTGGCAACCGTGGGTTGCACCTGCAACTTTTGGAAATTTGCTGGTTGGTCTATATTTGGATACGGGGTGTTACAATCCATATATAGTTAAATATACCATGTTCTCTACATAAATAAAGGAACCAATGACACACATTTAAATTAATTGAAGAGTAAATATATTGGGTCATATATCACAATTAGGACCAAAAAGAGAATTTACCAATTACTTAGGGATCAGAAGTGTTATAATCCCCTCACATTAGGTAGGTTTGGATAGTTTATTTAAAAGGAAAATATTTATCTACATTCTGTCCTGGGCCGTCAATCAAATTTTATCAGTATTGAATTAGGTTAGAAGTGCTGAGACTTCCGTCAAGAAATGTCTGCTGAAAAATCCGCCGCCAATCGTCAACATCTTTCCATGAATAGATCAGGGGATCCTTGGAAAAATCCAATAAGGTTAGATTGCTACTTACTTTTATAGAAAAATACATCAACTTATATCAATTTATCATGATTAAATCTAAGTAAATTGTTCCAATGTAGGCACAAAATGTAAATGTAGTTTTGTTAGATTGTCAATTTATGGTAGTGCTCCTAGTTAATAAACTTACATTTCATAGATTTAGGGAAAGAAGATTATATATCATTTGTAAAACTAGTGGTTAAGAATAAATAAAAATTGATAAATGAGTCTTTAAAAATTTATAAGTATAGAAAATTTATCTTCACCAATTTCATAAATAATTGAAAATCGGAAAAAAGTCGAAATGGTCCTTATTATCTATCGGATCAAATTTACCTTTAACATTTTTTTATGCTTAAAATTGTTCCTCTATTAACGATACATTTGTATGACATTTAATTAAATTTTAATTATATATATGACCTTTATTTGTTGGTTGCATAGACTCGACCCATCCATGACCAAGGGTGACTAAATCACCTAAAATTAGGGGTGAACATGGTTTTAGTCAACTTGAAATTCAAACTTATTAGTTATTTGATTTGAATTTTTGGATTATGGATTGAAATTGAATTTTTACCTTTAAAAAATTTAAGAATTTTGGATTGAATATGAGATTTAGTATTACAATTTTTGGATATCTGAAAATCCAAAATTCTTATGTCTTATATTAAGCCATATCCATATGATATGTGTCCAATATTAATAAGTTCAATTTCCAAAGATCCAATAGATCGGTACTCTAGACCCTACTATTATAGTATTAAGTTCAATATGAAATTAAACGATGGGTAATATAATGTTCTCAGTCCTTGTTAATGGTAGAGATTGTATATTCTAAGAAGCAAAATATTTGATGAATTTGTTATAAAATATAAGCAATATACTACAAATAATATAGACAAAAGATATGGGGAGTAGAATGTAGAGATCATCTTATTCAAATGTCTTCTTGTCTCTCATGTGTGTATTTTACAAAGGTGAATGAACAAACCTATTTATAGGTTTATAAATCATTCCAAAAGTCACCTTATTAAGTATCATACTAAATATTTACATTCTTATCCAAAAAGGTTCATAGAACCTAGGGAATACACATAGATGATAAGTATAAGTCTATAGGTAAACTCAATGGACAATCCACTTAGTTCAATGGATTTATAACACTCTCAATTGGATGTCCATAGATAATGTGCCTTGTTAAATCTTACTAGGAAAAATCCAGTGGAAAAATGCCTAATGAAGGAAAAAGTGTACACACCTATCATAGTACACTTTGAGTGTTGCCTCATTAAAAACCTTACCAGAAAAAACCATTTGGGACAAAACCTTGGTTAAGGAAAAGAGTACAACACGTATTTCACTCCCTCTACTGAAAGCTTTACTTGATATCTCGGAGATGACGCATTCCAATCTTATATCTCAACTTCTCAAATGTTGACGTTGGCAATGCCTTAGTGAATAAATCTGTAAGATTATCACTTGAAGAGATCTTTTGAACTTCTATCTCACCATTTTGTTGAAAATCATGTGTGAAGAAGAAGTTTGGTGAAATGTTCTTTTTCCAGTCTCCTTTGATGTATACATCATTATCTTCATTCATGGTGGCTGGAATATCTCTTTTCAAAGAAAAATCACATAGTTCCTGACATCAGCATAATCAATAATTTGTATGTGCATCAATTTCACTAATACATGATATTTTTCAATCATTTTCATCAGATCAGAATTGTTCTTTCTTTATATTAAACAATCTCACAGCCATTGGGATACTCAATGGAATTGCTGTAAAACCTTTTAAATCCTTCAAGGATTTTCATATAACCTTCATTGTCTAGATAGACATGACCATCATTCATTACATATATTCAAGCATTTCATCTATTGTCAGACTATTACAAGCTTCATTGCATCCACCACATTAGAATATATCTCCATTTAATAATGTCAGAAATTTTGTGAAAACCCTTTATGCCCCAAGGCACAAATCATATTTTTTATCTTACGGTTATACTTTCGCACAATAATTTATTTGTACCCGACTGACATATATCTTGATCCATGGACTATAGTCCAAAACATCACTTTTCAAAGTGAAATATAATTTACTTGAATTGTGCATTTCATTTGTCCAATCATTTACCTATCCACATTATATGACTGATTTGAATTCAAGATCCTCGCCATTATCTGTAGCATTGAGCGCTACTTCATATCAAAGATATCATTGACGGTCTTTTGACTCGATTCCAATACGACATAGCTTATCAAGATCTCTTCATATTTCATCATTTCAAGTACCTGAACCTTTGCCAAGGTTTTTATGAAGTGTTATGTCATCGTGCTCCTTTTAAATCACTTGCCTCATTATCATGACCATCTTGCTATTCTCGTTCCTTAAGAAGTTTTTCATTTAGAATCGATTGGTCTATCATGCTTCATGCATATCATAGACTTTGTCCCTTAAGGATTTCTCATTGGAGCATTTGCAGCTGAATTATAACATAGGATCAACAAATTCATCTAGCAATTAATTTTCAACATTATGCAAATGAATTATCTCTTGAACTTCAAGTTCACATTTTTTACGAGAATTTAGATAATTCATCTCATAATTTTCAGCTGTCAATCATCTCTCCCCATAATGTTAGAAACTATAACATTCACCCCAATCTCACTTGGGGATCCATCTTTGTGCGTGGTTAAATCATATATCGCACATTCAAACTTTAGATGGAATTTATTTGATTCCTGACCCTGAACCAATTATGATGGGGAAACCTTGTTGGTTTGATACATACATGTGTTGTTACATGTTAAATAAACTCATCTCATTCCAAATTTTATTTGGGAGTTTTGTTCTCATACCCATGGTTTAGCTAGAATTGGAGGCATACAATTTCTGCTAAACCAACCATCATTATCCATGTAATTTCATAGTTTGAAATTGTGCTCTTAATTTAACAATTCGAGCAAATAACCTTACAAAAACCAATTTGTAAGTTAACAACAAAGCACATGTGACCATCCCATAGATGCATCTATCATATAGTTACAAATGGTCCACATGGTAGGTGAACGGGTCCATATTCACCTTATTATATGTTCTAAAAATCTCAGAGAATACAATCCCAACCTTAGACGGTACAATGATACAATGATCATTTTATCATGAGAACAAGCAACACAAGATAATTCGTGAAAAATCTTTTATTTCTTCATCATATAAGCCACATGAATTTTCAATTACTTTTGAATCACATTTAAATCGGAATGGCCAACCGATCATGCCAACTTATATTTATTTTTCTCAAACATCCCGTAGAGGTGAGTTGTGACATACATCATTTTTCTCAAACCTCCCATAGAGGTCATATATCCAACCCATAATGATTTTATCACATCTTGACCCATTCTCTTTCAGAATGGTCGAGCATTCACAATGCTTATCACACGTTACATTCTCTTCAAGAATTAGACTAATCATTTATATGTGCCTCATAAATTTGTATTATAAGCACATTTTCATGCCTTTAAAGTTTATCATTTTTACAGACCTACCTCAACATCACTTTGAAAGGTCAAGTGTACCACCATTTTATCTTCCTTTCTTTTAATGGGGGATTTTTATATTGTTAGGTCGCACAACAACCACTGGTCCAATGACCTTTCATACCATTATGATGATAAGAATTACCTTCACATTTTGAAGGCCTATTTGGAGAACCCACAATGTTCTTCCTTTCATAATTACCACAATAATGACTATTATAATTTTGTCCATCCACGCCCTTATTCATACATTCAATCACTTGTCATATTTCAAAGTTATTATTCACTGCTACCATATTCATGTGATAGAATGGAGCAATTTGGTGGATTTCAAATTTATCATGTCCTGCTACCACATTCGCTTCAAGGTATGAAGCAAATTCAATGAGACGAATTTCATGGTTTTTCATCAAATCCTTAGTCATCATTATATAATCACTATGGTGAATTGACTCAAACTCAATATTACCCATATAAGGCGTGTTAGGCCATAATTCTATGGGACTTGAACCCAATCTTTATCATCATGGTGCATCAAAACTCAAATTGATGCCTTACCCTCTTGGTGCGATAGAACATGAATCTACCGTCTTACCCTCAAACATTTTTCATTATGGTGCATCCGGAGCTTTTGGTGCGATGGGACTTGAATCCACCGTCTTACCCTTAACTAACGGTATAATAGATCGAAGTACAACATGACTCACTCTTTGAGTCTTTCAAAATAATCAAAATAATATTCAAACTCATGCTACTAAAACTTTATACCTTCTTCCATTTAAGGAATTTTGTAGAGCATGTCATATTCAATCAGTAGTAGTATATGCCTTTGGTTCCTGGATAATGTTAGTGACCGAACACTATTGCATTCTAAATCATAAAAAGATTCTAGAAAATACATACATGATTTTATGCATATTATACCTTGATTCCAGTAGTTATCATTTTTCCTTCTTGATTCTCATAACGAGATCAACCAAAACATGAGCAAAAGAAAAAACTAAAACTCAATCTCAATTGGCTAGAGTCTCGTGTTGATAACGTGTTATAAAATATAAGTAATATACTACAAATAATATAGACAAAAGATATGGGGAGTAGAATATAGAGATCATCTTATTCAAATGTCTTCTTGTCTCTCATGTGTGTATTTTACAATGGTGAATGAACAACCTTATTTATAGGTTGAGAAATCATTCCAAAAGTCACCATATTAAGTATCATAATAAATAGATACATTCTTATCCAAAAAAGGTTCATAGAACCTAGGGAATACACATAGATGATAAGCATAAGTTTATGGATAAACTCAATATGGACAATCCACTTAGTTCAATGAATTTATAACAGAATTGAAGTTGTTAATTGTTATAGCTTGCCTTAAAGGCTCAAAAGTCAAAATAAAAAATAATGAAATGTTCAAATCGACTAATCCAAAATCTAACTTAAAAAATCTAATTCAATCAAAGCTTATTTGTATTGTAATTTCTTCAATAAAAAAAATGATAGAAATTTTCATGTCCAATTTGAATGGCACAAACACCCAACTCCCACTCCTACCTAAAATCGAATTACCTAATTGTTGTGCTGGATCGAGCTTTGAATGTCGGGTATTTGTTATTTAGTTTTAGTTATTAAAATTGAATTTTAGAAATATCAAACCGAATATCAAATGTCATCCTTAAAATCCGGTGTCTGCCTTTTGTCTGTGGTAACAATTGTCATATCATATGTTTACTCACCATGTGTTGTATTCACTAAGCGTATCATAGCTAATTGATATAACTGAATTCACCAAGAACTCAAGTTTGAAACTTTGACTATTTATTTACTTTTAGGGTGTGTTCGGTACAAAAAGAAAGTATTTTCAATTGAATAAAAAGAAAAATCATTTAAATTTAAAATAATCAAATAAATTTGAATTCTTAAAGTAAATTCCATAAAGTTTCAAAATGTGAAATATAAATTGTAGAATATTTTCAAAATAAATAAAATATAACATAAGAAAGTAAAAAAAAAAAAAAGTACACTTGGTCAGTTGGGTGTGTTAGTTTGTTTTATCAAGTATTTGGGAGTGCAAATTCGCGCCTCTTTTAGTTATAACAGTTTTCTTCTTCTATTTAAAAGTGAACATTCTCTCAGGTAATTTTCCCTTTTCTTCTCCAGTTGTCACTGTAAGATACAATGGAAGTTGATTTTATAGGTATATTTGGTTCAGATAACCGTCTGATCATCGATTTGGTAGCTAAATTACTCTCTTGTTGAGCAAGAAAATTGTTCATTTTGTTGTTTTTGCTACTGTGATTGTCTTGCGATGTTATATATCCTTGTATTTACGGACTTGTAATTGATCAAGCATTTGGTGATTCCTCTGTACTTTTTGCTGAGCGATTTTAGTCTCTGTGAATGTTTTCCTTGTTTGATTTTAGTGTTTAAGTGGTCGGATTTTGATTCATCTTGAGCTGTATCAAATGCATTTAGCTATTGATGTAAATTTGGACATGAATATTTAGAAACTGAATGAGAACCACTGTAGATCAACACATTTGCATGGCGAAAAATGATGTATGCAGTTATTTTTTCTTTAGTTAGTTTGCTGGGTGTGTTGGTGAATGAGGAAACTAAAGACTCTCTGTTTAAGAGTTCCTATGATGTTTTCATGGCTAAGGGTGTCAAATGAGCGGGTTGGGCTAATTTATATAGGTTAAAATGGGTGAATTAATGAACGTGTCATACTTGAGGTCTTAAGTAGACATTTGATTCTCCTTCGTACTTATTATTCCTATGTTTTGTTTAGCTTGATTATAGTAGTAGCTCTATTTTTCTTTTACAGTTCCTGATGATTTAGTTCTGTCCATATGGATTTTTCAGGATGTGGGAAAAGAAAAAAACACAAACCTTCACACATAGTAGTTCAGCACCGGCATCACCATTCCAGCCAAAAGATGGTAAAGCTTTTAGAAATCTGCCAAGAGATCAACTAGGCGGTGTTATATTTGGGTGCAAAAATACTACAATAAGAGAGTGTCTCGAAAAGCAACTAGTAGGTCAGTTATTCGGCCCTAATATATTGTCCTTTGATAAAAAAATAATAATTAGGACAATGGGTTGTTGTTACTCAATTATATACATTTTAAAATCTTTGACAGGTTTGCCTAGCGCACACTTTATATATGTGAAAAATGTAAATCCTGGTTTGCCAGTGTTCTTGTTCAACTACGATGATAAGAAGCTCCACGGAATCTTTGAGGCTGCAAGCTCTGGTCAAATGCTAATCAATCCATATGCTTGGAAAAAAGATGGTGATGAAAGAACACGATTTCCTGCACAGGTTTCGTATCATTGTTTTCTTTTTGGCTTTATCTGCTTATGTTGATGCACGTCGGTGTTATATTCTAGGAAGGATTTATAAATTCACAGAAGTAGAATGAAATTGTATGTTTATTAATGAGCCTCCAATGGAGTTTTTATACAGCGCTAACAAAACAGATTGTGCTAACCTAACTCCTAGAAAATAGGAACAGATAAACTTACGTGACCTACACTAACTGAATAATAAACTTTACAAACTTAAAGCCTAAATTGACTGAACATGACTTATCCATATTTACCACAATGGTACGTGCTCTGTTATGCCCCCCTCAAGTTAGGTGTAAAGAGACGAACACCTAACTTGGGAAGCATCCGCTGGAAGGCTGCCTTAGACAATGGTTTGGTGAGCGGATCTGCAATTTGATCAGTGGAGTGAATGTGGGAAACTCTGACCAGACCATTGTGGACTTGGTGGCCAACAAAGTGAAGATCAACCTCGAGGTGCTTCATTTTTGTATGATGGACCGGGTTTTCAGCAATGTATGTGACGCCAAGGTTATCACAAAGCATTATTGGAGCAGCAGACAGCGGGACATGAAGATCCTTGAGCAAGTGAGTGATCCAGTTCGTTTCAGACAAGGCAGAGGCAACAACCCGATACTCAGCCTCAGTGGAGGAGCGGGAGACAGTAGGTTGCTTATGAGAAGACCAGGAAATAGGAGTCAAGCCGAGAAAAACAATGTAACCAGAGATGGAGCGGCGATCATTAGTATCACCTGCCCAATCGGCATCAGCATAGGCATAGAGATTAGTGGACTGCTGCGGAGATACATGAATACCATGGTGGGATGTTTCTTGAAGATACCGAAGGATACGTTTAACTGCCTTCCGGTGAACCACATAGGGACAGGTGTTGAACTGAGTGAGCTTGTTTACTGAATATGTGATGTCAGGCTGTGTAAAAGAAAGGTACTGAAGCTTACCAAGTACACTCATATACTCTTTTCCATCAGTATTGGGGGATCCGTCATCTACCAGTAGTGCCACTGACGTACTCATTGGAGACTGAACGCCTTTGCAGTCGTGCATTTGAGTATCATGTAGTACCTCCTGTATATACTTAGATTGACTGAGAAACAAACTGTTAACATCCCTGCGTATCTCAATGCCCAAGAAATAGTGCAGTAAGATAAGGTATTTAAGAGAATTTTTTTTGGAAAGAGAGGTAATGACCTGTTGAAGGAGCGTTTCATTGCTGCCCGTGAGTATGATGCCATCCACACATATATAATGATATAAATAGTTAAGCCCAAATTATGCAGAACAAAGAGAGAATTATCATAATCAGACATCTTGAACCCCATCCGGATCAAAGAATCAGTAAGTGCATCATACCAGGCTTTGGGAGCTTGTAGCAGGCCGTAGATAGCCTTTTTGAGATGGCAGACATAGTCAGGATGCGTTGAATTTTCATATCCGGATGGTTGAGTTATATACACATCTTCCTGAAGCTTCCCTTGAAGAAAAGCATTATTGACATCGATTTGATGCAGTGCCCAATTGTTCTGTACAGCAAGGGTGAGGACAATCCGAATTGTGGTGGGTTTAACCACTGGACTGTATGTTTTATGAAAATCAACCCCAGGCCTTTGGGTGAACCCTTTTGCAACCAAATGTGCTTTGTACTTATTAATGGATCCATCAGACTTAGTTTTAATTCGAAACAACCATTCACAGGGAACAACATTCCTGGTGTGGTCTGGCGGAACCAACTCCCAAGTATGATTCTTTATCAATGCATCAAACTCAAGCTGCATAGCATCTCTCCAATATGGGAACTTTTGTGCTTGTTTTTGGCTGACAGGTAGAATTGGTATAGTTTGGGTTATGTGGGCAGTGTAGTCAACAATTTTGTGCCACTTGATGATGTTGTTTTGCGACCTTGTTACTGCACGATTGTGCTCTATAGGTGGAATTGGAGCTACATTTTCAGTGGGGGGAGGCAAAGCGAGACTCTAACTGCACACACCTCTGTGAGAGGTAAGGGATTGGGTCGGTATATGGGGTGATGAGTTGGAGCGACGCCGATAAACATGAGTAATCGGTGGTCGGCGATGTAATGTGAGAGGACGAGCATAGAGGGCAGAGGGATGGCTTTGAAATATGAAGTGGGATAGTAGGGAATCTACATGTCATGCCCCGAGCCTACACCCTGGGCGGGACCGGCACCGGCACCAGGAGACCATTGTTGGCCCCAAGCGAACCCTTGGCCTGGCTTTCTTAACTCAGCGGAAACCTGACTCACAAAATAACTCAATGCCATGCAAAAACATAAAACAACTTAACTGGTAAAATCTGGCCCAAAGGGGCAACTCAAGTCTCAAAATAGAATATTTACATATATACATAGATGAGAGACTCAATACCAACTAACTGATTGTCTATGAAGCCTCTACAATACTGAGATGGATGTTGGGACAGACCCCACAACATCCTAATACAACAAAACTAAGAGAACAAAACAACTGAGTCATCCGAAAAGCAAGGAGGCTCACCACTGACTCTGGAGTGCTCAACTGGATCAACGACGTGCAGAATGCTGGTCCGGGGTACCTGTGTTTGCATCGTCATAAGATGCAGGCCAACTGGCATCAGTACATTGAATGTACGAGTATGCGAGCTGGAAAACTAAGCAACATAGGCTAGAAGAAAATTTGGAAGAAACTGAATAGCTTACCTGGCTCAACTCTACTTAACCTGACTGACTTTTTTCAATATAAGGCAATTTAAAACAAGTACGATATAAAGAAAGACTGTTTAGAACCTGCTGTAAACTCTGTGTGTGTACAAAGATACAATAAGCCTGAGATGTATATAGAAATACAAATGAACTGATGTATATAAAAATACAATACTTTCTGTGTATGAAAATACAATAACTGTTGTGGGAGTTTCTCTAACCGACAACCATCACATGGAGCTATAGTGATGATACAATGATCGACCTCACGCTGCCAGAGCATCCTATACCCGGCCAAAGGAATAAGACCTAAACTACCTAATGGATCCACTAGTCTATCTGGAAAAGGATTCATCTAAAAAGTATGATCCTTTTCTACCCATGGTGGCTAACATGGTTCTATGGGGGCTGTGGTTTCTTTGAACGCTACCCCAACTCGGTGCTCGATACTACTCCCAAAAATGTAGTGGCTCTTATGTTTTTAAAACATATTTCTTCTTGCTGACATGAGATAATTACTCAAAAACTAGCCTGAAAGCTCTTTGGAAATCTCAATTTCCAACCTTGTTTAAATGTAAAAACATTTCTTTAAAACTTCTTTGGGAATACATTATTCCCTAATAACTTTGAGAAATGAACTCAACTTTATGTTCTTGACTTAACTTGAAACTCTAAACTCTTTTCTTGACTTGGAACTTGAGCCTTAAAATGAAGTTAAAACATTCAATAAGGACTCTTGAACAACTTTAAAGACTTGCTCGGACTTACTTCTTAACTTTGCTTGACTTGACTCTAACTTCACTTTGACTTGATACTAACTCGCCTTGAATTGGATTGTGGATTCAAGGTATATGATCACATGTTTATAGACAAGTTCAGGAGGTTTAAATGTACCTTAGAGTGTTGGAAACAACTAGGAAACATAGGTACAATACCATGGAACATGCATGAGAAAGTATGAAAAGAAAGGGGAAACTTGGCGTCCTTGGCGCTCTGCAAGGCGCGGAGCGCCAACCCCAAAACTTCAGAGGGGGCCTGCTGGCGCTCTGCTAGGCGCGGCGCCTCAAGGGGAAAACTTCAGAGCCCATGTTAGGGAGCGCTGGCAGGCGCGACGCGCCAACCCGTTACCCAGAAAACTCGAATTTTCTCCCTTTTTTCCAACTCTAAACCACCCTAACCTCAAGGGTTTCAATCCCAAACACTAATAATCATAAAATCCCTCAATACAAAAGAGATTCAACTCAAAACACAACCAACAATGTCCCAAATCTACAAGGAACTCCAACAACACAATCAACAACTTCAACAACTACAACCAACAACTCCAACAAACATAACCAATCTTTTCTCAATAATAAAAGGAGTGTGGCGTGTGGGGGAGAGAAACAACCCACACTATGAACTCACATACCTATTAGGGATCACCCCCGACGATATCCACGACGATCCTTGACGAAAATTCTTGCTTGATCTTCTCTTTCTCTTCTTCACTCTCAAACCCTTACTTTCACTCTTTTAAAATGATACAAACTGAACAAAATCAGTCTAAAACACTAATGTATATCCAAAGGAATAAATTAGGGAAAAGACTAAAATGCCCTCAAAATTTCCGAACGGATTTTCTTCCAACTGCCCAACTTCCAAAGGGGATAACTCACTCATACGATCTCTGAATCGAGCAAACTCAGTGGCGTTGGAAAGATCATTCCACGAGCTTTTCAACCATAACTGGAACTACACCTAACTCATCCTGATCTAGAAGTTATGACTGCTCAAATTTGGCCAAAAACTCACTCTTTTTCCATAGCCAAATTTCCAGATTTTTAAATCTTTCCAAAAATGACTATTTCCAATTCTAAGCCTCTTCATAATTATTTCAAATCGTCGGTTGTTAAAATATCTCCCCCTTGGGAACATTCATCCTCGAATGAGGTTACTCTTAAGAGGCTAAGGGTGTAACATCACCCGAACACCCAACAAGCAATCATGCAACAACAACAACAACAACAACATGCGCATTCTAATTCAAAGAGCACTAAGAAGGAAATTAGTACCTTAATCTGCATTTCCTCCGGATTCAAAGAGATGTGGATATCTCTCTTTCATGTCCTCCTCGGCTTCCCAAGTAGCTTCCTCAACCAATTGGTTCCTCCAAAGGACCTTGACTGAGGCTACATCTTTCGTTCTCAACTTACGAACTTGGCGATCTAGAATCTGAACAGGAATCTCCTCATAAGATAAGCTATCCGTGATCCTGATATTCTCAGTAGGCAGGATCAATGAAGGATTGCCCATGCACTTCTTTAACATGGAGATGTAAAATAACGGATGAACCGCTGCTAGTTTCTGTGGTAGCTCCAACTCATAAGCAACATTGCCAATCCTCTTGGTTATGCGGTAAGGTCCAATAGACCGGGGACTAAGTTTCTCCTTCTTACCAAACCTCATAACCCCCTTCATGGGTGCACTTTCAAATATACCCAGTCATCAACTTCGAACTCTAATGCCCTTCTCCTAACATCAGTGTAGGATTTCTGGCGACTTTGTGCCGTTTTCAACCTCTCTTGAATCACTTTCACTTTCTCCAAAGCTTGGTGAACTAAATCTGGTCCTATCAACCCTGCTTCACCATCCAATAGGAGATCTACATCTTCTCCCATAAAGAGCTTCATATGGAGCCATCTAGATGCTAGAGTGATAACTGTTGTTGTAGGCAGACTCAATGAGAGGTAGGTGATCATCCCAACTCCCTTTGAAATCGATTACATAAGCCCTCAACATATCTTCTAAAGTCTGAATAGTGCGCTCTACTTGCCCTTCAGTCTGAGGATGAAAGGCAGTACTCAAGTTCACCTTCGAACCCAAGCCTTTCTGAAAAGATTTCCAGACTGTGCAGTAAACTATGCACCTCTATCTGAAATAATGGAGACTGGGACTCCATAAAGTCTCACTATCTCTTGAATATACAACTTGGCATAATCTTCTGCTGAAAGGGTAGTCTTTACCGGTAGAAAATGAGTTGACTTTGTCATTCGGTCGACAATCACCCAAATAGAATCATGCTGTCTGCGCACCTTGGCAACCCTGTGATGAAATCCATATTGATCATCTCCCACTTCCATTTTGGAAGTTCTATCCTCTGAGCCAAACCACCGGGCCTTTGGTGTTCAACTTTCACTTGCTGGCAATTTGGACATTTAACAACAAACTCTGCAATGCCCTTCTTCATGCCATTCCACCAATAAACTTCTCTCAAATCACGATACATCTTAGTAGAACCCGGATGAATGGATTATCTGGAGCTATGAGCTTCTTCCATAATCCTCTCTTGGAGACCATCCACCATAGGTACACACAATATTCCCTGATATCGCAATACACCATCTCCCCCTTGTTCAAAAGCTAATACTCTTTGCTTTTGAACATTTGCCTTCAACTCAAGCAAAATGGGATCTTGATCTTGTTTCTCTTTCACTTCTGACACTAGTGATGACTCAGCTCTGCTCATCACCGCTATTCCTCCTTCTGCAGAATCTGTAAGTCTGACTCTCAGGCGTGCCAGTCTGTGCACATCTTTTGCTAACTCTCTCTTTCCTGCTTCAACATGGGCGGTGCTACCCATAGACAACCTGCTTAATGAATCAACAACAACATTAGCCTTACCTGGATGGTAAAGAATACTCAGGTCATAGTCCTTGAGTAATTCTAACCACCTCTTTTGTCTGAGATTAAGCTCTTTCTGAGTAAGCACATATTGAAGACTCTTGTGATCAGTAAATATATCAACATGCACACCATACAAGTAATGATGCCAAATCTTCAAAGCGAACACTACAACAGCTAACTCTAAGTCATGGGTTGGGTAGTTCCTCTCATGAACTTTCAACTGTCTGGAGGCATAAGCTATGAACTTGCCATTCTGCATTAAGACACAACCCAAACCAACTCTAGATGCATCACAATACACCACAAAACCTTGAGTACCTTCTGGTAGCGTCAACATTGGAGTAGTAATCAACCTCTTTTTCAATTCCTGAAAGCTCTTCTCATAAGCTTCAGACCATTGAAATTTCACTGTCTTCTGAGTCAACTTGGTCAAAGGAGATGCAATAGATGAGAACCCCTCAACAAACCTTCTATAATAGCCAGCTAATCCCAAGAAACTCCTTATTTCAGTTGGAGATGTGGGTCTAGGCCAATTCTGCACTGCCTCAATTTTTCGAGTATCAACTTTAATTCCATCACCGGACACAATGTGGCCTAGGAATGCAACAGACTTAAGCCAAAACTCACACTTAAAGAACTTGGCATATAACTCCTTGTCTTTCAAAGTCTGAAGAACTATTCTGAGGTGACTAGCATGATCTTCTTCATTCCTTGAATAGATTAGTATGTCATCAATGAAGACAATAACAAACATATCTAAATAAGGTTTGAAGACTCTATTCATCAAGTCCATGAAAGCTGCCGGTGCATTGGTCAAACCAAAGGACATGACCAAAAACTCGTAATGACCATATCTGGTTCTGAAAGCTGTCTTTGGAATATAACATTCCCTTACTCTTAACTGATGATATCCTGATCTGAGATCAATCTTTGAAAAACAGGTGGCACCCTGAAGCTGATCGAAAAGATCATCAATCCTCGAAAGAGGGTACTTGTTCTTGGTGGTAACCTTATTCAACTGGAGGTAATCTATACACATCCTAAGGGAACTATCTTTCTTTCTTACAAACAAGACCGGAGCACCCCAAGGTGAGACACTCGGTCGAATGAAACCCTTTTCTAGGAGATCTTTCAACTACTTTTTCAACTCTTTCAACTCTGCTGGTGCCATTCTATAAGGCGGAATAGAGATAGGACGAGTATCTGGAATGAGATCTATGCCGAAATCTATAGGAACTGACTGAAAAACTTCTCGAAACTCTCAGGAGGAATTCCGGGTAGATCACCAAGAAAAACTACTCGAAACTCTCTTACTATAGGAACTGACTGAAAAAGAGGTATCTCAACAATAGAGTCATTAACTCGGACTAAGTGATATATACAACCCTTTGAAACTAACTTTCTTGCCTTAAGGTACGAAATGAAACAACCCTTAGGCACTGCTGAACTACTACTACACTCTAAGACGGGATCATTCAGAAACTGAAACTTGACCACTTGAGTTCTACAATATAATGATGCATAACAGGCATGAAGCCAATCCATACCTAGAATGACATCAAAATCTACCATGTCTAACTCAACCAAATCAGCCATGGTACTCTTGTGATTGATGGAAACAGGACAATCACGATAAACTCTTTCTGCTAGAATAGACTCTTCAACAGGTGTAGAAACACAAAAGGTTTCACAAAGTCTTTCAGGAAGAACATCAAACTTATTTGCAACATAAGAAGTTACAAAAGATAAACTTGCTCCTGGGTCTAACAAAGCATACACATCAAAAACAAAGACTTTGATCATACCAGTGACAACATTTTGAGAGTTCTCTTGCTCATGGCGACTGGTGATGGCGTAGAGGCGATTTGCTCCTCCACCTGTACTAGAAGTAGCTCCTCTAGGTGCCGTCCTATCTGGTGGAACAACTGAAGAAAACTGTGCTTTATTGCCCCTATTACCCTGCCTATTCTTTGGACACTCTCGTATGAAATGTCCATTCTGACCACACTTGAAACAACTAATGGAGCCCTCTCGACAAATACCTGAGTGGTTCCTACCACACTTGGCACAGGCAGGAGGCTTACTACTCCATTACGCCACACTACTCGAAAATTGTGCTGGTCTAGCCTTGAAATCCTTCGAATTCTGGCCATTAAATTCACCTCTGTATCTCGGTACAGGTGCTCTAGCAGATGATGGAGCAAGTACCTTTTGCCTTTGTTGAAAGGATGAACGGTTTGAATTACCTTTCTGCTGCCCGGACTCGTTACCGGTCTTAGATCTCTTACTTCTGAACTCTTCTCTGTCCCTCAGCTTCTTTTCCTCAACCTATTGCACATAAACCATCAACCTTGATATGTCCATGTCCCCAATAAGCATTGTTGCCCTACCTTCCTTACTTGACAACCGAGACAGCCCAGCAACAAACAAGCTCATTCTATTTCTCATGTCCACCACCATCTCCGGAGCATAGCGGGATAATTGTGTGAACTTCAAACTGTACTCGTGAACACTCAAAGACTCCTGCTTAAGTGTGAGGAACTCACGTACCTTGGCCTCTCTCAATTCTCGAGGAAAGAAATGCCCTAAGAAAGCTTCCTCAAAAGAGGCCCAACTCGCAGGTGGTGCATTCTCAACTCTGCCCCCTTTCCATTGGTCGAACCATGCTCTAGCAACATCTTTCAATTGATACGCAGCTAGTTCTACCCGCTCAGTATCTGCCACATGCATCATATCGAAAATCTTCTTCAACTCCTCAATGAAGTTCTCTGGTTCCTCAGTAGTGCTTGAACCCATGAAACTCGGAGGATTCATCCCGAAGTACTCACGAATCCTAGAAGTATCAGCTCCTTCATGTCGAGCTCCCCTCTGCTGACCAATCTGATTAGTTACAGCTTGACTCAACATCCTATTTGCCTCTCTGAACTCGGCATTAGAAACTTCCCCTTGATTTTGCACTCCCGGGGAATAAGGTAACTCTTGCTCATCCACATAACGTCTAGGAAGACGCCTTCTACCAACTCTTCGTGGAGGCATGACTATCTGAAGCACGCGCAAGCACGGATTAGAACGAAACTTTGTAGAGATCAACTCTAACGCACGATATGAGTGTGAAAGAAGTGAGAAATCTTCCTAAATGTTGCAGCCTCCCAATTATAGATGTGGCGCGCTTCACACCGATAACTAGGACTATACAGACATGACTTCATAGATTCCCTAAGACTCTTGAACTCTGTGCTCTGATACCAAGTTTGTCACGCCCCGAGCCTACACCCTGGGCGGGACCGGCACCCGGAGACCATTGTTGGCCCCAAGCGAAACCTTGGCCTGGCTTTCTTAACTCAGCGGAAACCTGACTCATAGAATAACTCAATGCCATGCAAAGACATAAAACAACTTAACTGGTAAAATCTGGCCCAAAGGGGCAACTCGAGTCTCAAAATAGAATATCTACATATATACATAGATGAGAGACTCAATACCAACTAACTGACTGTCTATGAAGCCTCTACAATACTGAGATGGATGTTGGGACAGACCCCACAACATCCTAATACAACAAAACTAAGAGAACAAAACAACTGAGTCCTCCGGAAAGCAAGGAGGCTCACCACTGACTCTGGAGTGCTCAACTGGATCAACGGCGTGCAGGATACTGGTCCGGGGTACCTGTGTCTGCATCGTCATAAGATCCAGGCCAACTGGCATCAGTACATTGAATGTACGAGTATGCGAGTTGGAAAACTAAGCAACATAGGCTAGAAGAAAATCTGGAAGAAAATGAATAGCTTACCTGGCTCAACTCTACTTAACCTGACTGACTTTTTTCAATATAAGGCAATTTAAAACAAGTGCGATATAAAGAAAGACTGTTTAAAACCTGCTGTAAACTCTGTGTGTGTACAAAGATACAATAATCCTGATATGTATATAAAAATACAAATGAACTGATGTATATAAAAATACAATACTTTCTGTGTATGAAAATACAATAACTGTTGTGGGAGTTTCTCTAACCGACAACTATCACATGGAGCTATAGTGATGATACAGCGATCGACCTCACGCTGCCAGAGCATCCTATACCCGGCCAAAGGTATAAGACCTGAACTGCCTAATGGATCCACTAGTCTATCTGGAAAAGGATTCATCTAAAAAGTATGATCCTTTTCTACCCATGGTGGCTAACATGGTTCTATGGGGGCTGTGGTTTCTTTGAATGCTACCCCAACTCGGTGCTCGATACTACTCCCAAAAATGTAGTGGCTCTTATGTTTTTAAAACATATTTCTTCCTGCTGACATGAGATAATTACTCAAAAACTAGCCCGAAAGCTTTTTGGAAATCTCAGTTTCCAACCTTGTTTAAATGTAAAAACATTTCTTTAAAACTTCTTTGGGAATACATTATTCCCTAATAACTTTGAGAAATGAACTCAACTTTATGTTC